>VWZS01007621.1:100962-150962 GCA_013397075.1 Rhabdornis inornatus | reverse complement strand
AACAATGGATTTTAAGTGATTTTAACTTCATGTGTTCTGACTGCTCAGTTTGTCTCATTGTTAAAGCTTCAGCAAAAGGGAGAGAAAAGGGAGAGTTTTATTACAGAGATCCCCTGCTTGTGGAAGATTTGTTAAATGACCATGCAGACAACTGTGGAATTGGGACCATCATGGCATAAAACATTGTTTTCATTATTAAACCAAATGCCAATTGCATGTTACACAATTCCATTTGCTGTGGAATAGAAGCTATACAAAGATAGATTTTCCCTGGTGCTGCACAAGGACTGGAATGTGTGTGGAGTTTAATACATGAGCACCTCTGTCTTTCCCTGCCTTGTGGAAATCAGGACTAATTCCACCCAAGGGTAAGAAAACCTGCAGTTTGCAGATGACAGTCAAGCCACCCATGTACAACCCCTTTCTTTGCATTCCATTTACTATTAGCATCATGTCAGCTGGCCACTGGATGCAGAATATTTCTGCCCTTCAAAGTCCACAGCAGCTGGATTATGTCATCATCACAGAATCAGAGAATATCCTGGGTTGGAAGGGACCTACAAGGATCATCAAGTCCAGCTCCTGGCCCAGCAGAGGACACTCCAAGAACTCCTCCATGATGTGCTGCCTCACATCACAGGGGTTGAGTAACTCTGCTCTGAATGGTCCAGTCACAAAAAGGCTGGACATAGAGGGGAGAGCTGGGCTGTGAGATTCCTTCCCTTAGTGGCTCCAGTGCCATGAGGGTCTCCATGTCCTTCTGGAGAATCAACATCCAATTCATGTCCCCTCCCTGCCAAACAGCTCGTGAAAATCATTCTGTGCTATTAATAATTACTGATTTATTTTCCTGGTCCCAGCCTTGGATAGTTGCTCTCTCTCAGATCTCCATTGATGAGTGGTAGATGAAACAACTCACACCATTCCAAAAGAAAGGGTTAAATCAACAGTTATAGCTTATCCAGTCAATGGAAAATTCTGCTCATTTTTTAAAAACTTTCTCTTTCATAGCTGGCTTTCAGCAGACCAGTTCCTAATTTTTCCAAGTAATTTCTCCTCCAGTTTCACAATTAAACACAATTTTAAAGGATTGATAGCGAGGCCCAGCTCCTGACTTGTCCCAAGGGGCAAAGTAAAATCACAGAAACCATCAGCATTTGTTTTGTATGTGCCAGCTGTGAAGGCAGCTGACTGCAGAGCAAGAATTTACAGACTGCAATGCACAAAAATTTGACTTTTCCTTCTATTCCAGCAGCGGAGCCCTTAAGACACACCAGTCAAAGTAAAAATCCTTGTCTAGGAATGTGGACTTCACCTCCTACTGGACAGACCTTAAAAAACATTTCAAGTCTGAGGTGAGTAGAAGAACAGGAGGAAAGGTTATACAATGTGGATCTAGACCAGTTTCATGGAAAAATAGGAATTACCTTTAACTGCATCTTTTCTCACCTGTCCTGCCTTTCCTTAAGAGAAAAGAAAAGCTCTCCATTTGCTCCCACTTCCATTTTATGTGCTTTTGTAAACAACTAAGCATAGTTCTTGTTCCCTGGAATTAAACTCACACTGGTAGCTCTAAGAATAAACTATACCTACAAACCAGATTTACAAAAAAAAATGTAATTTTTATCTTCAAGCTGCTAAAGATTCAGAGTTATTTTGTACGGGACTAGCTAAATGTTGACCTTCTTTTCCTGGCATCAAAATCACAGATGATATGTAAATATACACATATATATCTATGTATAACATGGGAACAGACAACAATCAATTTGAAATCAGATTGCACCATCTTAATCTTTTCCAGAAAAGATTTTTTTCTAGCCAAATATTAGGGATGCTGTCAGTTGGTTCCAAGGAGAAATTCCTGGAATAACAGCCACTAAGTTCACAGATTTAAAGCTTTATCTAGAGGGAACACGATAGAGAACACGCAGCAGAGACTTGAGACTCATTCCAAGAGCTGCAAAGCTACAAGAGTTTCCAAAATGTAGGACAGAATTCCTCAGGTTATTGCCTTACACACATGTCCACACAGCCAACAATTAAAAATTCAAAAGAACATCTTGTCAGACGCCTCAGCATTGGGTTTGCTTCCCAGTCTGAGCCTAATCTTACCTTGAGCATTCCTTATCTCAGGAGGGAGTGGGACTCGCAGTTAAGATGGGACTGGGCAGCAAAGTCACAAGAGTTCAAGCCCTGATCCTGCTTCTGAGTTTTGAAGAACTTGTTTAATCCCTCCAAGGTGCAGCTTTCCCTGTATAGAATGGGGATAATACCACTTGCTTTTGGTTGTCTGTTCAGTCTATCCAAATCCCAAGTTATTTAGGAAATAGCTTCTCAGCATATATTTTCTTTGTGGAGCAAGACTTTCACTGCCATTGGAGCCCCTAAGCAGTAATAGTGAAAGCTGGTGAAATAGTGCCAAAGGAGATCATGGTGTGCCCAGCTTTTCAAGCCAGGTTAGTCCAAAAACCCTCCAGAATGTTTCAAACAGAAATGTTCCTGTCTTGAAGAACACAGTTCAGCTACATCCTTTCTTCCCAGTAGGATTCATCAGTTAAGAGCTGCTGCTTCTCTCACCCTGGCACAAGGCTCCTGGGTCTGAAGAGATTTAATTTCTGATATAAAGCTTGAGCACCAGGAAGGCATCACTGAGGAGGGGAGACAATTTTGTGGCTCCTGCCTGTGCTGGTTCTGCACATATGAAACCCACCACACTGCCAGGAGAAAAGCTGCACTGTATTGCAACCAAACATTGATGGGCCTGATGGAGAGACTTCAGGATTGCATTCTCTGGCTAAAAATCAGCCAGGACAGGTGATTGCAGTGGATCCTGTTGTCTTCCAAAAATTTGGCCAATCCACTGTGGAAAATCCTCAGCTCAGACTCATGAGCAAGCAGTGATTTCTTATTGTATCAACACACAGAATTCCAGAATGGTTTTGTGTGGAAGGGACCTTAAAGCTCATCCAGTTCCAGCCCCCTGATATGGGCAGGGACATCTTCCACCATCCCAGGCTGCTCCAAGCCCTGTCCAACCTGTCCTGGAACACTTCCAGAGATCCAGGGGCAGCCACAGCTTCTCTGGGCACCCTGTGCCAGGGCCTCACCACCCTCACAGGTCATGCCAGGAGCAGCCCTTAGGAAGCCTTTGCAGAATTCCAAGGAGCAAATACCACCCCAAATTTTACAGGCCATTTGGGGAAATTCTTTTGCATGTGAGGAAAAGGGATGTGGTGTTTGGAAGAATAGAGCCTGCAAAATTGTTCACCCCGTTCCACTAAGCCTCCTAAATCATCTGGAGGTGTCCCAGTTAAGCAGAACTGCAATCCCTATTAAGTGGCACTCATTGCCACTAAGCATCGTTGGACTTACACGATTTCCCTTGTAGATGTCTGGATTAAGTGGTTTTGCCAACTAAGCACCTCCTTTTTCTGATTCAGCGGAGCGTGCGGAATCGTCCGTATTTCACCGCTTTACGTATCTCAACTGGCAGGAAAACAGGCTGCTTTTGTGAAAATTAAAATACAGTTTATCTCTTGCACAAGTTTTCAATACATGTGAGCTCCTGGAGCACGTGGAATACGTTTCACCCCATCCATCCATCCATCCATCCATCCATCCATCCATCCATCCATCCATCCATCCCCTTAACCTGGTCTGATAACATTCTCCTGAGCCAAGAATTGCATGCTGAACCTCGGAATGATGTCAGGGCACAAAGGAAAAGAGGAAAGAAATAAAGGAGCCAACCCCAAATCCAGGCACCTTGAAGCAGAGCTCTGAGAAAACCGTCTGTCTCAATGGAAAATCCTAAGGCTGGTGCATTTTGGCGGCTTTCAGAGCGAGCAATGCCCCTTTCATTGGCCACTCAAAGCTCTAGAGTCACATCTGTTTGTGCTGGCATGAGATTGGCACGCTGCTCCCATGGATGAAAGCCGGAGCAGTGGTGCCAACCTGCTGGGAGAAGCATGGCTTTCAGGATTTTTCCTTTTCTCTGTTTTTTGCTGTGAGGATTCTCATGCAGCGCCAAGGCGGCGCGAGAGGCGAGCGCACACAACTTTTCTTTGGAGGATGAGGGGAATGGTTGGAAAGGAGGAGGAGGAGGAGGGGGTGAGGAGTGTGGTGGGGGAGAAAGGCATCGTGTCTGAAAGCTGAACCTGTCACAGAGTTCTTTCTTTTTTGGCGGTGACAAAACAGGTCAGCAAATATCTGGACCACAGAAGGTTTGGTATTAACTTCTGCAGAGGCAGCTCCTGTGTGCCACGTGCCCCCCAGCTTTGGGTGGGAATGGGCCTGATTTCAACTTCAAAAAATTGCTTCCTTCTCAGGTAAGGCAGATCAAGATCCTGCTCTCCATATTGCCTGGGGAGGAGAAGGCTCAGGAGTGACCTTATTGCAGCCTTGCCCTTCTTGAGCATGAGAGGGGGAGAGGGACAGGACAAGGAGGAATGGCTTCAAACTGCCAGAGGGCAGGGATAGATGGGATACTGGGAAGGAATTCTTCCCAGTGAGGATGTGGAGGCCCTGGCACAGGGTGCCCAGAGGAGCTGTGGCTGCCCCTGGATTGTTCCAGGCTGGGTCAGACAGGGCTCTGAGCAGCCTGGGACAGTGGAAGGTGTCCCTGCCCTGGGCAGGGGGTGGAACTGGGTGGTGGAACTGGGTGGAACTGGGTGGAACTTTAGGTCTCTTCTAATACACCTTTTTGACCCAATTTAGGCACTGATGCAGCCCTTGGTCCCAGGACCCCCCCAGCTCATGGTGAGTGCCTTGGTGCCTTTATCAGTGGACAGGGAGAGCTGGAGGCCTCTCAGTGTGGCTGAGGAGCTTTTTGCAGCTCCTGCTTAAAAACAGGAACACTGTTAACAGTGGGAGGTGACAAAAGCATGACATCATTTTGGTTGGGAAAGCCCCCCAGGATCATGGAATCCAGCTGTTCCCCCAGCACTGCCACTGACCCCTGTCCCAAAGTGCCACATCCACATGGCTTTGAAATCCCTCCAGGGATGGGGATCCACCTCTGCCCTGGGCAGCCTGTGCCAGTGCTGAACAACCCTTTCTATGAAGAATTTTCCTACTATCCAAACTAAACCTCCTCTGGTACAGCTTGAGCCCATTTCCTCTTGTCCTGTCCCTGTTCCCTGGGAGCAGAGCGTGATCCCCACCTGGATGCACCCAGGGAGTTGTGCAGAGCCACAGGATCCCCCCTGAGCCTCCTTTTCTCCAGGCTGAGCCCCTTTCCCAGCTCCCTCAGCAGCTCCTGGTGCTCCAACCCCTTCCCCAGCTCCACTGTCCTGTTTGCACTTCATTTTCAGGTCAATTTGCATCAGTAGGAATTCATGGTATGGCCCACAATAATAGGATTCATCCAGGAACACGTGTGAGACCCAGGTCTCAAATATGACTCCCTGAACATCAAGTGGAAAGCAGGGCCAGGAAAACCTTGGAACAGCAGGAAAATAGCACATGACTCATGAGGCCAGAACTCAGGGAGGCTTTCAGTGCCTTCATAAGGGAAGATCAAAAAAAAACAAAAACAAAAGAAAAGGAATTTGGAGTTGCAGCAGGACTGAGATTACAGCTAACCTCATTCTTGTGCCTTGTAAAATATCTGAGAATAATTAAATATGTTGCTTTTCTTTAATTAGCCTTGTGTCTCATTAGAGCAGTTCACTGCCATGTCTTTATTTACTTGATTTATATCTCCTCCACACCTTTGCCTTCCCTCCTTCACCTAATCTTAACATCTCTCTTTTCCTTCCCTTAAAGCTCTTTATTTTAGTGCTTTGATGTTATATTGGCTTCCCCTTGACATGTTTTGTTTAAAAGAAAAACAAAGACAGAAAATCTATACACAAAACAGAAGTCAACTACATCTTGACAAATCAAGCTTTTAAAAAGTCAGAAAAAGCAGATTTAGAGATGAAAGCTCATTCTTAACCCAGCTTCCTTCTTCAGAGACCTTAATATGATCTCTTTATGTAACTGTTTGCCAATTAATTCAAAATATAATGCAAGCTGCAATTTCGCTTAGAGACACGCATTCATTAGGGTTGGGAAAATATATAGTTTTCAGGCTTTGATTGATTTTTTAAATCTCATTGAGACGTACAGAACAAGACATCTTTTAAAGACATCAATTGTCCAAACAGCCACGGTTTGTATTTACAAATTTACAAGAAACAGATGGTTTGCACATGGGTGGAAAACAGAGTTATCCTAGAAGAATGGCAGCAGCATTTAATCTGAGAGCAATGACAAGTCCTGCTCAAGTTATGACCTACATATGGAGAAAACAGCAGTTCACCATCAGAGTCTGCATTTCCCAGCACAGAGAGATCAGATTCCTGAACATAGGAGATCATAACCTGTAAAAGTTGCTCTGGACACTCTTAGTTATCATTTCCACCCTCTGGAAGGTGCCTTGGCATTGCACCTATGGCATGAGGACACGTGGCTTTGCAGGCAGACAAATCCCTAAAACCAGCCCAAATTCAAATAGGAGAGTTGTTTTTCTCTCCCTCCACCAATTCAGCTTGAGGAATACACATCTGGAGGAGACAGTGACTGCAGGGACAGATGTTTCACAGCTTTCCTGATCTCACACTGAACAGTGCTGCCACCCCAACATTGTCCATCTGATCCTTGCTACAACATCTTGCTGGCATTCTCTGGGACACAAGGGAGATAATAAGAAGCCATAAACGGTGGGATGTGTTATTGAGGTTCACTGGTGTGTGTTCCAGACACCCAGAGTACTCATTAAACAGGAAAGGGTTTAACTGAGCTCAACAGATTGAATTGTCAAGGATTCCTGAGTGGAATCAGGAGTCCAAACCTCGATGCCTTTCAGATCTCTCCACTCCTGATTTACTGAGAGTGATTTGCAGTCCCTGCCCTGCTTTGCCTCCAACTGCAGCACTGTTACAGAACAATGATGCTGCAGCATTCAGCTGCAGATGCAGCCCAAGATCTCATAAAAAATGGAGTCCCTGCCTTGAAAAAAAATTGTAGACATCTAAGTCCTGGTATAAACCAAAGTATTGCCTGCATTTTTCACATGTAAGTGAACTGAAACATCAAAACTCCTACCCAGATATTTTGGGCACATCAAGTAAGTCCATTAATGTATAGAACACTAAAGGTAAAATAAATACCTCTTTGAGCTTTATCACCCACAGGATTTGTTTGGAGACCACACCAGCTCAGCAGGCATAAAAACAACCTTCAGACCCTACCATGATTCTGAAATACATGACAAATTATGTTAGAAAGGTACAATGATGTCCCCTCTGACAGCTGAGTGTGGCAGGATTCCCACTCCTTGTGCCACCAGATCTCATGGAGCCAGGCAGAAAAAGAAAATCTGAGCAGCAGATGAGCAAAGGAAGTGGATTGACCATGAGAGAAGGGTACAAAGCAGACAAAAAGAAGAAAAAGGAAAGCACATGGCTGTTGGGTGAAGGGGTCATGAGGAAGGAGAGCAGCAGGGGCACAGCAGTGCAAGAGGATGTAACCAGATTATAATTTCAGGGTGCAGGAGCCTGCTCTCAGCTTCCCACTCAGTGCAGAAAAGTATCAGCAAGGTGATCTTAGCAAAAGAGTGATTGGATGTCAGAACACAACCTGCTCCAGAGAGTACCCTGTGCTGTCCCTAATCTGATGCCATTAGAGGCTCTGTGAAAACAAAAGAAAAAAATTTTAAAAATTAGCAAAAACAATAAAAAGATGACAATATAGATGGGTTCCTCGAGGGTCCCAGACAATCAGGATCCCAGCCCTGTCCTCTTTGCTCTGACAAAACTACTGAAGGGAGGAATTTCCTCTGTGACAGAGCATGCTGGAATCATGCCCAGGCCCACCATGGCTCCATCCCAGTAGTTCAGCATGGAGCCCCCGGTGCTATTCACAATCAAGAGAGTGAATTCTATAGCCCCCTGCTTCCCCCTGCCCCCCTGGCAGCCAAATTCCTACACTGGCCTTATGCAAATCCAGCCCAGCCCCTCTGCTCCCCACTCCTTAGCTCCGTGCAATGTTTTATTGAGCTATTGTTTCTCCATGACAGTACAGAAAACATCACGTATTTTTCACTGCTGACAGTCTCAGGCCACAAAGGAAAATATCCCTGCCCTCCCAGAGGAGGTCTGCAGGCACACAGCATGTGCTTAGTCCCCATTCTTGATGCCACAGTCCCACGAGGTCTGGCACAGCAGTGACCATCCAGGGCAGCCTGTTTGCCCAGCTGGAGCTAGCCCAGGCATTGTCCCAGCAGTGGGATCCCCTTCCCAGCTGCCTGTTGGCTTCTCCAGCATCCAAGGGGCAGAACTTTGCACCCAACCCCACCCTGCCATGGGTCTGTGGTGGTGTACAGAGCTGTGCTCCCTGCAGAGGGGTTCTGTGACTGGGGTTCAGTCACTGCACAGGGGAAGGCTCTGAGAGGGATCTGCACAGGCTGGATCCATAGGCTGAGCCCAGTGGTGTGAGGATCAACAAGGCCAAGGGTTGGGTCCTGCCCATGGGTCACAACAACCCCATGGAGAGCTCCAGGCTGGGGCAGAGTGGCTGGCAACTGCCCAGAGGGAAAAACCCTGGGGATGCTGGTGACAGCAGCTGGGCACGAGCCCAGGTGTGCCCAGATGGCCAAGAAGCCAATGGCCCCTGGCCTGGACCAGGAACAGAGTCCAGAAGGAGCAGGGCAGTGACCATTCCCTGTGCTGGACACTGGCAATGCCACACCTCCAGTGCTGGGGTCAATTTTTTGCCTCTCACAAGAAAGATGCTGGGGGGCTGGAGTGTGTCCAGGGAAGGGAACAGAGCTGGGGAAGGGTCTGGGGCACCAGGAGAGGCTGAGGGAGCTGGAAAGGGGCTCAGCCTGGAGAAAAGGGGGATCAGGAGGGACCTTGTGGCTCTGCACAACTCCCTGACAGGAGGGGACAGCCGGGGGGATTGGGCTCTGCTCCCAGGGAACAGGGACAGGACAAGGAGGAATAGCTTCAAGTTGCACCAGAAGAGGTTTAGATTCGATGGTAGGAACAATTTCTTCACCAAAGGAGTTGTCCAGCCTTTGACAGGCTGCCCAGGGCAGTGATGGTGTCCCTATTTCTGGAGGGACTTAAAAGCTTTGTAGATGTGGCACCTGGGGACAGGGGTCAGTGGTGGCTTGGTAGTGCTGGGTCAACAGTTGGATTCAATGACCTCAAAGGTGTTTTCCAATCTAAATGAATAAATTATTCCCATGGCACCAGGCTCTTCTGGGATCCTCTGTCAACTCCAGGAGCTTTGGCAAGTGTGGCCAAAGCAATCACAGAGCTGTGCCTGCCGAGGCAGTTCACTGGTCTGGCAACATTTTCTTTTCTCCCACATGACAAAATAAAAAGCAGGAGAGAATTATTTGTCAGCTCAATCCCTGTGTTAATCTAGTTGCAAGTATAATGTGATTTCCCTCCTGCCCCAGTAGTAGGTATTGCAACACCTTACATATGGATCATTTTAATCGAATATAATCTGGCTGGCTAGAAAGAAGGTTTCCCTCCACCACAGCTGCTTGTGATTAATGCTAAACATACATGCAAAGCTTCAATCAGCAAGAGTGTGCATCTTAGCTGCTCTGCATTTGGTAAATCAACAGTAAACCCCAGAAAATGCAGAAGATGCTGCAAAGCTTTACATGCTTAAGTTATATCCAGCTTTTTTTTTCCCCCCAGATGCTTCCTGTCTCTGTCATTTCTAATGTGTCATGATTTATTACTGCTTTTCTTTAAGCAAAGTTGATTTAAATGCTGCTGATCACAGGAGATAAGAAGTGTCAGCTCACCTTAAAAAAAAACAAACCCTGGGCAAATACTCATTAACTGTTTTGTCCTCTTCATTTTACATTCACTTGCTGCAAACTTCAGCAAGAGGAGAAGCATTTCTGCTGGAGCTGAGATCAAGCACACATGTTATAATAAAAACACAAAGCCAATAAACGATAGCTTTTTCATCACTATTAAATACAAACATGTATTCTTATTTTACTATAATTATCAAACTAGGATTAATATAATCTTGTATATTGCTTCCCTTCACGGTGAATTAAATTATGTAAAAAGTCTCCCACCAGTATTCTTACCCAGCAAGAAACATTTTAATTGTAAATTTGCCTTTTGGAGTCTTTAAATGACACACACACACGCATTAAAAAAGGCCACTACTATGGAAGCTGTGTATCCACTAATCTGTAAATAGACTCCCAGTCCAGGACTCATCTCTGAAATGTGGCATCAATTGCACAGGCTCCCATTTAGTTTTAGTTGAATAAAGCCATACTAGATACGCAAATAACATCAAACTTGCCGGATTAGAAAGGGGCACCTCATACTCTAAATCATGATTGTCAATCATCACCCAGGATTAAGGGATATAGTTTAAAAACCTAAAAGCAAGCACTTCCTTTTAACTTCTGCCTACTGTGCATTTTGGATTATCGCCCAGGAGCAGCATTACTTGAAGCAAGGCTGCCTCCCTTCTGCCACGTCCTGGAAATGCATCTTTGCCATCTCCTCACCTCTGCTTGGGGAAAAAAACCAAAAAACCTCTCAGCAAAGCATGCAATTTAGATTTGAGATCTACTGCTGACTGTGATTATATTTATAACTCGCCTTTCACAGAAGAATGGGGGGTTATTTTTGGCTTAATAAGTGCTTTCTGAACACAGTCTCCTTCTTACCACAAAGATGTAAGGCAGTTAAAAACCAGAGCAGCTGCTCTGTTCTTCCACAGAGCTGGCAGCCTCCCTGAACCACCGACTTCCTCATGAAGGGTTTTTGAGGGAATTACCTGGAATGCATTTCATTGTGCTCCTAAAAGCAGAGCAGCATCCCTTGGATACCCCACCTGACAGTGAGCATTCAGCCTTCCAGCTCTGTCCCACACCTCTCCCTCCATCACTTTTCCCACCTTCCCCTGGTTGAGCTATGAGTTGTGCAAAGTGAGAGGTGCCACTTGGAAAGTCTCTCCTTGGCTGTCAGAAAAGACCATGGGATAGGGAGGTTTGGTCAACAAACATTTATATTGAGTGTGTATCAGCTCAGTGAGCTGAGCTCGGGACTGGGACATAAACCAGGAATAATTGATAGGAATAGCTCAGAGAAGTGGCTGCTACTTGGACCTTGACTCATAACTCATCACCTGATTTTCCAAGTTTGTGGTTTTCCTAATCTGATGTAAAATTCAGGTAATTTTTGGGCTTTTGGTTGTTTCTGCCCAATGAGTGTGGTGCCAGCTGATGGACACGCAGGTTCTGTTGGAGAGCTGGACATGGATGAACAGCTGTGAGACTGGACCCAGGCAGAAGAGAAAGCACACAAGGAATGGACAAACAAGGACCTCTTTGCTCTGTTTGAAGGCATTTCCAGCCAGCATTCTGTGTTTCCATTCCTTTGGCTGCTACCAGAGACAACACGCATCCCATCACGTTCCATAAAAATAGGATTAAGCCATCTTGCACAGCTCAAATCAAAGCCTTTTTTCAAAATCAGTATTTTTGGAACACTTTTATAACTGAGATGGTCACCACAACCTAGGGACAAGGGTCATACCCTCACTGATGTAAATTCACAGCTGCACTGACTCCAGCTTCACTTCCAAAATCTAAAGGAGTCAAAGACCTTGCCCCTAAGGTACAGTTTATGGCTGCAAACTGGTTAAAGAAAATATACACTGGTTCTTTAAGCAAGAAGGGGAAAAAACTCAGCTAAGGCTAATCTTATCAACATATAACCTTTTAATCAGATTATTGAAACAACATGTTAATTTATGAAAAGTTCAGCATTCTATTAAATTGCAAACAACGTAGTGAATTGCAACCCAACAGGCTTCTTCATTGAATTCATGCAGCCACTCCTGGCAAAGGCATTCCAAATTTGAACTTAATTAATATTCCTACTCCTGGTTTCCATAGTTTCTTTTTAAACATGAGTACCAACAGAAACTGGCAGTAACTTTACCCATATTCTCAATAATAACCCCCCTCTGGCTGTCAATATGTATGAAAGGAAAAATTTTTTGCATACCCCAAACAGCCTGTCATTTCCCTGTCTTTTGTCAAAAATATGTTGGCAACTTTTTTCCCCTCTTTTTTTTGCTTACACAGCTTAAGATGCTTAACTGTTTCTCTGCTTGGGGTGTGAGTGAGGCACCTTCCCTCCCTTCAGTATTGACCTCAAATGACAGACACATTGCAAAAAAAAACCCAAATTTCACAGAGGTATGGGGGGAAAACACTTTCCTTGGAGAATCAAGAGCATTAAGTGGCTAAAATGCTTGGGAAGTATTTAACATTTTCCGTCCTTGCTTAGGAGCTTCAACAATTACTTTTCTCTCTCATGGAATGAGAACTTATAACTCTAAATATGATTTAAAGCTGTTTTTCTATTCCTATACAAACTGAATGTCAGAAACACAAACCAAGAAACCTCACTCACTGTGTGGACAGAAAGCAGGACAGAAGCACAGCACTGAATCCCACTTGGGCATGGAAAAGGAAGAGACCCTCCCAGCAGTGCCCTGCTTCCACAGGAACCTTCCCAGAGGGCAAAGCCCCTCTGCAGCTCCACACCACCTCCTTTTCTGCAGGATGTGGTCCCCAAAACCATCTTTCACTGTTCACCAAATGAACCCCTCATTCACAGTATCCTTTGACTTTTAGGGAGTATTCTTTTGTGTTTTGTGTTGGTACAAGAGGAACATAAATACCATTTGGGAGCGTACCCAGAGAGCAGAGGGCTCCCATGAAGAATTTCAGGCAAAAATTTGCATAGAAAATCTACCCTGAGCTCTGTGCTGCTACAGGACACTCCAACAAGGATTAATTCCTCAAGCTTTGGGACCAGTGACTTCAGATTTATTCCTTTGGACTTCTTCACAGGAACAACCCCGGATTATTTTCCATGGGGAGTTCAGTGTCTCAGTTTCACCTGGCCAAGCAAACCCCAACCATCTCAGACAGTGTCTGACTGAACCTCTCTCAGAAGCAGAGTTGTCCAGCTAAGCTTTAAACCAGGTGAGATGTCAGTGATGGCAAGTAGAAAGGGACTTCACAATTCCCTAAATTAGGGACTAAACCTAAAGATTTTTCCTAAACTGAATCCAGCAGGTAAGCTCAGGATCATGCCATGGATACATCCAAACTGATTCTTCTCTCTGAATTTACTGGGAGGGTGGTGAGACACTGGCACAGGTTGCTCAGGGAAACTGTGGCTGCCCATCCCTGGAAGAGTTCCAGGCCAGGTTGGATGGGACTTGGAGCAACCTGGGATAGTGGAAGGTGTCCCTGCCATGGCAGGGGATTGGAATGAAATGGTCTTGAAGGTCCCTTCCAACCCAAACCATTCTAAGTTCATATTAATTTCTCAGGTTGGCACATCATTTCCCTTTCAACCAAAAGTGGCCAAGGCATAGATTTAAAAAAAAAAAAAATTATCCTATAAATTTTACGCAAAAAGTTCAATGCAAAGATCAGAAATACTAATCAGTGCATAACCAAAGGCAGGCTGCAGAGTGAGCTCAGCAGCAGTTTGTTTGCCCCATCTGTTGACCAGCTGAAATGTGTGAACTGGTGTCCAGTTAGAACATATGTTAACATCCAGGAGACGTGCCAGATGCTGTGTGTCCCACAAGGATCCACACACAGCCACTCACCCACCTGTGGGACAGCACAGAGGGTGCTCCAGAGGGATTTAAAGGAGTTCAGAACCACAGAATCATTTGGGGTGGCAAAGACCTCTCAGACCACTGAGCAGAGAGGGGAACCTGTTGGGCATCATTTCCCAGGAAACCAGGCTTGGTTTACTCCAGTGTTCAACACAATAAAAGTAATTAACAGCCTCCCTGACAAAACAGGGTTTAGATGCACACAGCCAGTAAATCAGGTTCTGCACCTCTTTTGGGGCTGTTGAATGCAGTGTTCTTTATGACATGAATTCACTGCTGATCCTGCTTTAAAAGTGGGGGTGGGAGGACCAGGTGACTTCCTGAGGTGCCTTTCGATCTGAATTGTCCCCAGTCTATCCCACACCTGGGAACACAAGCAGCTAAGTACAGCCATAGGTAAATTTTCCACCTGCAAAGGCTACACTAAAGGAAAATCCAAGCCAGCAAAGATTAAACTCACAGATTCTAAACTGATACAGTGAGTCTACATCCCACCCTCAACAGGTACAGGAGCAGACAGTGATGCCAAAACCCAATTTATCAAACACTAAACACAACAAGGAAGCCTTGGGCTGGTCGTGACACCTATTTCATTCCATCAAGGCTGATGTCAACCACAATTTCCAGGATTTTGCAGGGTAAGAAGCCTGCCTTCAGGGTACCACAGTGCAAAAAGGTGATGTCTCATGCTGTCATCCCAAATTCTGGCGTTACATTGAGTTCAATCATTGAGGCTCTGCTAGCTGTTGCCTCCTATGTTGCCAGACAGGGAAACTCAAAGCCACCTGCAAATCAGGAGGGGACAAGATGACAAGCAACTGTTTGACTGGTGAAGATCCTATTCTTGGAATAGTTCCTGCCTATCCTGCCAAAAATGCCTTGGCTGAGGAGTGTGTGGAGCTTGGGAGGAGGGATGAAGAGAGGGGAGGGAGTGCTGAGGATCAGAATTGCCTCCAGGTAAGGTAGACCCAAGGCGAGTTGAAAGAGAATGGCAGGTCAGATGGAAGCACCCTGGGAGAGATGGGCATCCAGCAGGATGCCCAGCCAAACCCAGGACTTTCTTCAGAAGGAGATAAATAATTTCTTCTTGATGTTGGTGCTAGCCTTCAGCTTTAGAGTCTCTCTAACTCAGGGAACTGGTTTAAAAAAACCAAACACATTGGGAAGCTCACGTGATCCTTTGATGGAGCAAAAAGATGTTTTGTGGTTCACAGTTCACAACACAAAGAGGGGCAAATAGGATGGCTGGAAATAACCTTCCATGCTGCACAGGGAAAAAAAATCTCTTAATTTTTCAGGAGCACTGGGAAGGGCAAGAGACACAATTTCTGTTATAGGCTGATAAGCCTTAGCTAGAAATGGATCCTGGAAAACAAAAGGGTGAAAGCAGTGAGGGCAGGTCATAGCCAGAGCCCTGCAGCAAAGCAGGCAGACATGAGGTGCACCCCAACACACTGCCTGAGTAGCTCTGAAATACCAAAAAATCTCAGAAGCTGCTCAGGCCAGGCGTGGCATTGCAAAACTCCACCTATGAAGGGTGTAACAGCAGTGGGAGTTTGCACCACTTACTTGGTGGTTTGTCTCAGTCTCTTCTGCCTTCACTCAGAGTCAGGATTAACAAATACAGGATGGAAATTAATTTTGTCATGTTTGGGCTTGGTTGTTTATTAAGTCTTATCAAAAAGCACCGAAAGTTCAGCAGCACTTCTAACTACCTGCTAGAAGTGAGGAAAACGGAGCCAGGTTCAGCTTCTACAAGGTCTCTTAAAGCCGAACAGTCCATCAGAGATATAACACCTATATTATTTATCCTTTTAACCCAATAACCAAATTCTCGTGACCCTCAGTGTGACACTGCCTGACACCATGAAGAAGGAGGAAGATGAACACCGAAAGAGACACCACCCAAAATCCTCCATCTTGTCCCATACCTATTACTATATTATAAAAACCTCAAATTCAAACCCCTTCCCCATGTAAAATCACACACTTCTATTCCAACTACACACCTGTGATTTTAACTCCATCACTCAAATTTGGAAGCCTTCTCCAAGGGTTCAGGTCAAAAGCAGTGTTCTCCAGGGGGTCAGTGCCTGACAGCACAGAAAGCTCAAAAACCCCAGGTTTCTGGGATCCAACAGAAGGGAAGTTCACCGTGGAAAAAGAATCAGGATAGAGACTTGCAAGGAGAAGAGAAGCAAGGCCATTCCTCCCAGAAGGCAGTGATGAACAGATGGATGGCATCTGTAGATTGTCTAAGTTGCAGCAGAGCTCGCTGGGCGTCAGGCGAGCACCCAGCCCCGAGCAGAGCAGACAGCAGCTGCCACTCCGGCAGGCAGAGCTGGACCAGGGGGACACCGGGGAGAGGGAGCCTGCTCTGCCCTGCCAAGGACCAGCAGGTGTGCAAGCAGAGAGATGCCAAGCAGAAGGGAACCAAGCTAGAAGAAAACTCATTTTGTTTGAAGTTAGCCAGTGTCAGATTAAAGAAATCAAAGACTTGTTTAGAGCAAAGCGAGGAGAAATAAAGGAAGCGTTTTTCAGATTTCTGTCCAAGCCTTTTGTCCAGTTTAACCTCTTTTCTCTTGCTCCTCCATTTGCTTGTTTTCTTCATCAGTCACAACAGAATGGCTCCTCCAGAAGAGGCTCATCCCTTGGCTTTATTATCACCAAAGAGACCAAGATCAGAGCAACTCAGGAAGAAGTTTTCCTGCCTGCATCACCCTAAGGTGCTCCTTCACACAGCAGTGCCACGGGAGATAAACCCCTGAGCAGTGCCACAGCAGCCAGAAAGGCTGTGTAGTTATTTTAAAGACAATTCCTGCACACAGAAAGGAAGCATTTGCCTGCTATCAAGTTCTCTGCTCTCCATCTACCACCAGACTTAGCAGGGAAGCAAAGTCACCTCGACGTTCTTCCTGTTAACAGGGCAGATGAAATCCAACGAGCCACACAGGCGGAATTCATTACAGATGGTTTTCAGGGGTCAAATTAACAAGTAGCCATGGCTTTCTTGGCCTCTACAAGTAGATGAGGTTATCTTGTTATCTTCCTCATTAGGCTTCTCCTTTTAGCTGGTTTAAACAAGTGGCTTGCATCCCTTCAGAACTGATGAAGCAATTGAGGCTCTCCTAGGAAGCAAATCTTGTGTCCTACTTTAGCGCCACACCAGGATGAATCAGACTTTGAAACAGATCCCTTCTCTCTTAGTCCATGATACAGAGAGCCTGCTCAATGAGCACAGTGCCCATTTAAACTCACAGAATGGCAATTTTGTGATCAGTCCCCCATGATGTTACCATGCCTAGGGAACTGCTCCACTTCTGCTTCTTTTGGCTCCAGTTCTGTCTTGGGTGGCAGTGCAGAGTAGCTGTGGTGTCTTCTGCAATCTTGTTCTATCACAGAACTGGCTCTGTTCCATTTCCCCTTGGAATCCACATAGTTCAACATCCAAAAAATAACTACCCACTGAATTAAAACAAAAACTTAAAAAATGTTATGTCACTCTCCCATAGCTTTCTCAGCACATCTAGTTCTTTCTGGGTCTATTTTGGGAATGCTCAAGGAGGAGAGCTATTCCTTGTCTTTTTTTGGCATGAAGCAATTTTCTGGCACTGACAATTAAAAGCAAATACAGTCCAACTCAAAGCTGGAGACAAGTGTAAGAGTGTGTGTGTGACAGCACAATTGACACTCATGCCATTTTTTTTTTAAATCAAGTTGACAGACTCTGCTCTTTCTAAGAGCAGACATTTCCTGAGCCTGATTAGGACCTTACTGAGTCCTGGAAATAAAGCCCCAGGATGAACTCTCTTCTTTAGCTGACATTGCTGCTGATTTCTGCCCTTGCCACATGACTGAGCAGTTGAGCACTCAGTGCTACCATTGAATCATTATTTCCTGCCTTCTCTTTTTCAGCTTGGCCCCTCATGTTGCTAAATGTGCCATTTTTCCATGAAACAAAGCAGAAAAACTGCCCACCCTCCTGCTCCTTACCTCACATGGTGGGTCTGAATGGAAAACACCAACATGGAGAGAATTACACGTTGTACAAAGACTGGCTCCCCCTTTCTGGATGGAAACAAACCATGTTTTGGATCATACCACTGCTGCACAAGGAATTGTCCCTCCAGTGGCCTGATCTGAGGGTCCCTTCTGGAATAATGTCCTAGAGGGAAGCTGACAGCTCTTTCTTACCCTCCTCCTCCTCCCTTCACACAACCAGCAGTGTTATTCTTACAGGATTGTTGTTTGTAAGGACCAAATAAAGCCATTTCCTTCATTACATTGTCATTACACTTCACATGTAAAGGCTTCAAAGAGATCTTTGCCCATCATTGCAGGGACTACTACAGCCTTGAACCTATGTGGTTTTTTTTCCCCAAAGTCACTTTAACCTATTTTTCAATTTGCAGAAAAGAAGAGCCTTCTCTTGCTAACAAAAGCACCACCTCAGCACCCCTCTCACCAAAAAATTAAGTGCTATCAGCTAAAGACGCTCCACTGTCTGCTCTGAGTTATACACCAGTCATGGTAGGTTTTAATTTGATTAGTGATTGGGCTAAAAGCAGCTAAATAAAAATTATAATGCCCAAGAGCCACTTAGGCTTGTTCAGACTCTTTAAATACCAAATCCCTTCAGCAACATAACATTATCTTTATAGACAAAACTGAGTTTAAAAGTACAAATCTAATTGATCTCAAGTGCATTGGAATTACTATATTTAGGCATTGGATTATGTACTACAGAAAGCCTCATGCTATGCAGGCAACAAAACTAATTGTGGGAAGACAAAGGTATGTGTCTAACGTGCTTATGGACTTTTAAAAATTCATATTTCCATTGAAGCTGGCAAAGATACAGCTGCTCACACCAGCAGTGAATTTGGCACTGTGCCCTATATGTTGAGCAAACATAAGCCAGCTATTTCTGGTCTCCTTCAGAAGACCTGGACTTTAAGCTCTGCCTCAAAATTACTATTTAAGGCCCTCACTGTTGCAGGAAGAAAAAAGTAAGTTAAAAAGCAGCAAGTTGACTCTCAACAGCTAAGCAAGACTTTTCTTCTCTTTAGTCTCGACTGGGTGTTCAGTTCACACAGACATTTATGGCAGATGCTCTGACACTGAAGAAAGATGTCTTTCCACACTTAAAGAAGCTTTTCAAATGTAAGAAGCTATTTCAGAATAAAGGAGTTGCCTGGACAAGAGGAAGGAGCAAACTATCCCCCAGCCACTTCTGAGATTGATATATATCAGCATATATAAAAAAAAAACCCATACATACAAAAAAAAGCGTACATAAATGGAGAGATTCACTAGCCCAGTTGAACTTGTGTCTGGATGGTCAGGAACATTCTTTTAAAGTCTTCAGATGGATGCAGGGATTCTGGTTGCTTTGAACTGCTGCTGCTTGCAATTTAGCTGCCTCCCTGCAGACACATTTCCCCAGGAGGAAAAAAGCAGCAAAATCATTTTTTTCCTCCCAAATACAACCCCAGATCTGCACATCAGAACAAAACAATTGTCAAGAAACACTGGCAGACAACATGATCTGAGATTACAGGATTATTTTAGTTGGAAGGGACTTTAAAGCTCATCTCACTCCACCCTCTGCCATGGCAGGGACACCTTCCACTATCCCAGGTTGCTCCAAGCCCTGTCCAACCTGGCCTGGAACACTTCCAGGGATCCAGGGGCAGCCACAGCTTCTCTGGGCACCCTGTGCCAGTGCCTCAGCACCCTCACAGAGGTGAATTTCTTCCTAATATTGAACCTAGCCCTGCCCTCTGATAGTTTAAGATATTCCTCTAAAACTTAGTGGCTCATCCCCATGGAGCATTTCCTGCTTATCCCAGAATGTCTCCTCTTGATCCTTCTTTATAAAAGGAGATGCATTCACTGGTTAAAGAGACTAACTTTACCCTCAGAGGCTTCCAAAAATGCATTAAGAAGGGAAAACAACAAGCAACATAGCAGAAGACAAAATAAGTCTTAAAAATAGAAAAAAAAAAACAAAACAAAACACCTGAGCTCCATATAATTCAGGAAAATTCACAGAAGGAATCCACCTATTACACAAGGGGCTGGGCTGGGTCTTGGAGATCTTATTTCAAGCTTTTCCCTAACATTTATCCCTAAATTTGGATAAGAAACTCCATGGAAGAGCAAGAATCTTTCTAGGTTGAAAGGTGTTATTTTTTATTTTCTTAATGAGAAATTAAAACAACACACGCTGGGAAACAAAGTTTGGTTAAATCTAGCCCAGCTTTACACATTTTAACAATTCACTCCGCTGTCTGCAGAACACAGTAATATAAATATTGCTATCTCTGTTAAAATGAATTATTGACAATTTTAATACATGTTGCACAGTACATATTAATATAGAAAAATACATGTTATCAGCAGCGCAATGTTGACCATGTACTAATCCATTCCACCTGCTCAAATATTAGTGCAAATAATTATATATTTGTAATGCATCATTGCTGTCTAGTTTGAATCTCTGCCTCTAGAATAAATGTCTCTTCTCTGAAGTTGTTTGCTATTATGAGTAAAATGTTATATATTCATACTCAAATTGACTTTGGGTGGATAAGTAAAATGAGCAACCTCCAAAAATCCACTTGCCTAAGACTTAGCAAGTCATTTTAATGAATTGTTTACAGTAAAATGGATGTTATAAAAATGTTTCAAATGCAAGCTCGTGTTCACTGGCTTCTCCACAGTGCTCAAACATCAGTTAAAGATCAGTGGAGGGCTCACAATCTGCAACCCAGGTGAACCTGAACTGTTTATCCTGACACCTGAAGCTTGGAATTGGTTTTGGGCACATCTTCTCTCCACAGTCTCTTTCTTTTGAAGCAAAGAGGGGACCCTGATGAGGCTGAACCCCTGACAGCACAACAGCTCCTGTCCCCAACAGACCGATGGAAAAGCAGCTGTACATCCAAGACATTGCCAGGGCTCCTTTGTGCCAGGACAAACCCTTGGGATGGGGCTGGGAGGGGCAAGGGCAGTCCTGAGAACAGATCAGGTGGGGTTAAGGTGAAGAGTGGAATTTCAAGGGAAGAGCGTGGTGCAAACAGCCTCCTTTGGGGAGGAGAAACAGCCTCAAAACTTACAGAGCCCCACTGTGCACACAAAGGGGACAAAATGGAAAGGGCCAACACCTCTTGGTCTGTTCTCTCCTCCATCCTTGCTAAATCAAGGTCTGAGAATAACAAAACATAGATTTCAGCAGCAGCCACTGCTGCTGCAATGCTGGGATCCCAAACCAACACTTCTTCCTTCATGCTCTGGATTCAGCAGCCTTCCAGATGATCTCGGGTTTCAGTGAGAGAGGAGGTTTAAGACTTCAAGAAGAAACATTTTAAAATATCACCTTTCAAAGAATGTCACACATTGGAAGATCAGCAGAACAAGCCAGCAATGACAGCTGTGGCTCTCCTGAGATGGTCACACATGCTCTAAAATGACACGAGTGGGATGGAACAACTCTGACCCCACAAGGAGACTGGATATTAAGAAAAGGTTTTTCGCTGAAGGGGTGGCTGGTCAGGGCAGGCAGAGAATATGGGGCTGGCCCCTCACAGCAGGGATGAGCTGTTCAGCTGGGACCAGGACAGGCAAGCATGGCGAGGGTGGGAATTGCCACAGCCTCTGGCTTAGCTGTGTTCCAGCCTCAGCTCCAAGGTCTTCTCACTCCACAGAGGGAAAGCAGCACTGCAGATGAGCAGGATTTGGGACTGCTGCAAGCAAACCTCAAATTTAGTTTCATCCCGTGTCAGGATGAACTGAAGTTACAAATAAATAAATTACTAAGAAAACTTCAATCAAGTATCAAATAAAGTAATTTTTATTTAAGCTGATCTCAAAGATACTCTTCAGAAATGGCTCAGCTTTGCATTTCACGTTACTTTCCTGGCACAGTAACTAAACGTTAAAGCTGAGATATCTGACAATTTTCCCCCCATGGTTGGCCCCTTACATGAAGTTTCAATATAATGTACAGGTCAGGAGAGAGGAGATGGAAACAGAGACCTGCAGAGATGAGAGAATTTGGGGAAGGCAGAGGTATAAAGAGGAAGGGAGCTACACTTCTCCCACCAAGCTCCACATGGATGAAGAAGCCCAGATAATGTGTACAGGGTCTCCAACAAGCCACACTGCAATGTTAAAGATTTTTCCCTCTCTGGCAAAGTGGTAACAGAGGGGAAGGGATAGTGCAGTTCTGAGATCTGAAAGGAAAACAGGGCACAGGGACATAAAGCTTACAGAATAAAGTAGAAATCAAGGTTTCCACACACAGTGAGGGCTTTATTGACACAGGGCTGTGCCCCACACAAGAGAAAAGAAGACAGGCAAACACAGCTGCTTCCCCACTCCAACAGAAGCAGAAGATGTGGTAGAGAAATCTCCCACCACCAAAAGAAATTAGAATGGAGGGGGGAAAAAGACAAGCAAAGAAGTGAATGTAACTGGGCAGGAGATCTGCCTCCCTCTCCTCCTTAAAACAGGTGTAGAAACACCAGGAGAGAAAAAAAAAAAAGTTTACAACATACTAGCCTTGATGCAGAAGGAAAACAGAAATCTGTCTCCATTTGCAGCTGCCACAGAGGAGGTGGTGGGGAGGAAATAATGCCCAGAAACCAAAATCCAGCAGAACATGAGGACAGGAAAGGTGCTCCTACCTTTCTGTTGTCCTCTAGAAGAGAGCTGGTGGCTGGCTTGTCCTCCCTGCTGCTCCTGGGATACGAAGGGCAAAGGCTAAGGGCTGCTACCTGCATTTAAAGTTAGACAAGCAATTATTTAGCTATCTGCTTAAGTACAGAAAAAAATCATAGCCTCAGACTGGTTTCCTGGCTCATGAGTGGTTCAACTCAAGTGCTAATCTGAATCAAGACAGTTACTGCAATGAAAACTTAATCCAAAGAGCCACGTCCTGCTCTGGAGTTTGTCATGACATCCAGAACTGAGAATGTTTCCTGCCATGCACATACTGGATTGAGAAACCTGGAACTTCGTGTTTTGAAAGACAGGACAAGAGGTACCCAGCCCAGGAAGGGACTCAAGGGCCTCACCCTCACACCAAGGCACTTTGCAAGACACAGAATCTCCAACAGAAACAGAGCAGTCAATTCAGGCAACACTCCATCACATCATCAATGAATTAAAATGATTTTGTGAAGAGGAAAATAAAACCAAACCCCAAATCCAACCCAAGTCCTCTTACCACACACAGCCAGGACAGCCTGACTTGCCCTCTGCCATCACACCACCCGCAAATCCAGCAGTCACTCACCTTCCTCCAGCTCACTTTGGTCTTCAAAGAGAATCATAAACAAGCTCAGCTCTGGCAAATTCTCCTTCTTTTCACTGCAGACTCACACATCACTCCCTGTCCCTCCCAGCAGACACACACTGGGTTTGGATTCTCCTCCTGCTGAATCCAAGTCCCCAGATGAATGAACAGCTCCACAGCCAAGTATTTTAGCCAGCCTCCCTCCTCTGGAGGCTGATTTCATTTCATTTCAGGGTGGGACATAGCTGTGGAGATTCAATGCCAATCCTGCTTTTTCTCCCAGGTTGATGTGTGTGTCAGGTTTCCATCATTCCTATTTGAACCTCCTCCTTCACGTGCTTCTTCATGTAAAACTGCTCCTTCTCCACTTCCTTTTTTAGTTCATGTCTTCTTCACTTCTTACCCTCTATTTCTCTACCTTGTATTTCCCAGCAGTGCTGTTTCCCCTTTTTTTTTTTGCATTATTTGTAAAGGATTGTTACAGAATTCCTTCCTGCCCTCTGCGCACATGCAAATAGAACAGAATAGCAAATGACCTTAATAAATTACAGGACTTGGAAAATACACAGCTTCTTTTCCAGCCTACAACACTTTACTGCAAAGCCATTTTCACCAATTGCAGACAACATAATTACACACACACACTCTCCCCCTCCCAGGTTTGGCTGCCAGCCTGATAAATAAATGCCTATGTTGTAGGAGGGAACATTAGACAGGCAATACTTTAACTCATTATATGAACATTAAAAGGCATATTTGTATTTTAGATACTATTTTATTACATTCATAAGCCACTGGAAATATTTTTCTAAATTATATGCTATAAGAGCTCTAAACTTAAAAATGTGTGAAAATTATAGCTCCCCCACCCCATCCCAATCCAACTTGTATTATAAAATAAACTTACTGACAATGCAGCCTTCTCCAGAAATAGAAACTTTCAGTGTGTGCATGGGGAGGTTTTTTAAAGGAAGGAGAAAGCTCACACCAGTGATAAATTTGGTCAGTAAAATTACTTTTATTCTTTTTTTTTCTTTTAAATAGAAGGGCTTATACAATTGAGTATAAATACCTTTGAGGAACATGGAAATGAAATGGAAAAAAGTATCTGTAAGGAACTCTTTTTATTGAGGAAGAGTTTACATACCTAAGTGTTCACCTACTTTTTGCTGCCTCCTGTTAACAGGCATAATGGAAATATTGCACTGAGCATATGCATGGAAAACACAGCTAATAAAGCAGGGAATATGGTAAATACATTTCATACAACCTTAAAAAATTCAAACAGTCATACAACAAATTCTGAAGCACTTCTGTGATCTGCAATCTCAAGATGATGTTCACTGTTCTGAAGTGTTAGCAAATTGACACTTTTGTTTTTCTTTTTTGTAGAAAGATTTTGTATTGGTTCATAAAACCACAGCCTTAAAATTGTTGGCTTTCAGGTACAGAGGTAACAGAGAGGTATCATCTGAATTCACATCAGAGCTTTTGGAACAAAAATGGCAACAGTACAAGCAGGTGCCTCCTCCAGTGTCCAAACCCCTTTGTGGCTTTGCCATGGCCAAGGAACAGAGCAGAGCAGCCAGATTCCCTGGATGCTGTGAGCCAGGCTGGCATCCATTCCCTTGTTTACTGACAGAACGCTCCCCTAAATCCAAAATGAAGCAGGAGAACCCCAGCTAAGCAAGAGAAGTTCTAACAAGTCTTGTCAATACTGACCCCACCTGGGAATTCATTAACAGAAGAGGAAAACAAAATTCTTTGACCAATCCATAAAGTGAATGGATAGAAATGCTGCTCTGCAGATGGGTGACAAAAAAGTTTCCATAATGTGCTGAGCCCACAGTAGAAGGAACGTGTTAGAAAGGATTTGTTCCACTGCAGTTCCAACCTGGCTTCCACAAGAGCCCACTCTGAAAAAAAAGGCCTATTTACAACAATTTCCAGCTGCTTGTGGAAAAGCCACCCCAGATGTTTCAAACACTGCTGTTGCTTCAGTTCACTGTATGCACATTGTAGGTCCATGCCAGGAGCTCCTGAATAAACCCTGGAGCACAACAGACACAGAGTAGCCTCTGTACAATATCAAAGTTATGATCAGTGGAAGAGCAGCTTTCACACACTTCAACATTTTATATTGCTCAGGCACTGGGGATCAATTCTCTTCAGCACAAGAATTTGCCACTCTAGGCTTTTGCTGGAGCCATTCCTGCCGCATAGGAAAAACTGGGCTACATTTTATCATTTCACTTTGTTACAATTCGAATTTATTTACATACAAAATAAGACAGGAGAAAAAGTTCTTTTATAGCAACCCCACAATGGGCACCTTCACTTGTAATAAGGATGCCTTAGGCAAGGCAGCTGCATTTACTTCAGGAGCCTATATAAAATTCAGTGTGCTGGTATCAAACAGAAACAATAATGTCAGATCATACAATGCCAGTACATTCCAGTGGGCCCTTGACTACTACATAAAAAAAAAAATCAAAGCCAAAGAACCAAAAAAAAAAGAAAAAAAAACAAAACCCAAAACTTTTCACCACTTTAGTTCTGTTTAGAATGCTACACAATGAATAAATTATGTCTTTCTGGGATAGTGTTTTACTCCTACATCTCAAAGAAATTCCAAGCTAATTAATTAGAGCAAGAAATTACATTGAGCAGGATAAGTTTTAAATGAAAGAAATGACTTAGAAACATCAATCAAAGATAATTTGATTATGATTAGCTGTGCTGAAGTCTAAGTCATTAAAATTGATGAAGAATGTTTTTACACTGGTCTATTCTATGTAATCCATTACCTACGCTACGCTCTGTAGTTCAAGTCTAACAAATGGTATCTGATAATTCAATATTGAAGACTAAAATACTTTCAATGCACCATTTGCTCTCCAACACCAACATGTTTCCAATCAAAAAAATAAAAAAATTCAGTAGCAAGTAGATTTGTGAAATTCTTCACTGGGAGAACTTGAGCTAACATGAAACATCATCCAGATTTTTACCTGCTCGCCTTCTACATGGTCAGGTTTAAATAAGGCTGCTGCTTTATCCTGAACAGTCACTGTCCCACAAAAGTTAAACCCAAGGTTGGTAAGAAATAATTCCCTGTGCTTTCTAACAACTGAGGCTGCCCAAAGGTGCAAGGTTTCCTGCCATGCTCTCAGCTGAAGTGGCGAGCCAGACGAGCAGACCTGTAGTCGACACGCAGCTGGACAAAGGAGTGAAGGATGTTCTTGTCCAGGTTAGCAAGTTGTTCTCCTGAGCAAACCTGCTTCAAATTATCTGGGGCTACAACCAGAAGGTTGCAAAGTGCATGCAGGGTATCAAAGAGCTGTAAGACCAGCGCAATCTGTGAGAAAGGGGAAACAAAGCAAAGAAACCAGAAATAATTAGAGTTGCTTGAAGTCTTAGAATATCCACCTACATCTTCAAAACTCTTCCTCCCGAGAGAGGATTTGCAACCATCACTCCCTCCTCATGACAGGCTCACCTTGAAGTCTTTGGCACACTTCCTGTACTCAGCCACATCACAAATGGCCAGCATTCCTCCCATGCAGCTGTAGGAATATTGCTGTAGGTGCTCATAGATGAGGCGATGGAAACGAACCCCAAACTCCATCAGAACTGTGTCCACATTCTTACCATCCATGGAATTCCTAATCTTTTCCACCTGTTTTCTAACATAGCCACACACTTTAACACAAGCCTAGATTAATAAAAATAAAAAGAAGTAAATACGAATTAGGTAATCTACTTTCTTCCACATCGTAAGCTGAACATCAGTTACTAACTTTGATTAATCTCGATGTGTTGTAAAAGTTTATTCTCCAATTAATAATTTTACACATTTCTTTTTATTTGCCACACAAAGATGCAAAGATGGATGCAAGAAAATACTCAACTCAGTTATAGTTCATATCAGTTCTGAATAGAACATTTTAACTTGGATTTTTAATTTAGTGATCCACTAAAGGGGTGTGTGATTAAAAACCTCTTGTGAGTCACAATTATAAATCCAAATTAACAGCCATACAGGGATTTTCACCCTTACCACAGAGTACCACACTCTATGTCCTACTGCTGCACTTCTCCCATTCCCACCTGGCTGCAGGCATTCAGGGAATGCTCTCACTTCTTCCCACTGAGTTTGTTCCCTACTCCTCCCTGCCCTTTTCCCTAACGTGAGCCAGCCTAGCTACTCCTAGGGATGCAGACACACTCACTGGAGAGACAACACTGTGCAGCAAAATGTTCATGCTGTACCTGTGATGCTTTGCCATGCTCCTGCCATTCTGAGAGGAAAAAGCACCCAGCAACTGGAGAGCTGATAATTGATTTTCTGAAACTGATAGCTCAAAGCTAATTATCAGCTAAAAGTCTTGTTCCAAATTTGGGCCTCTTGGGAGGGGAAAGAATGTGCCAGTTCCTCCAGCACCCACTGATTTGTGTCTGACACTAGATAAAAAGTACTCATGTTCCTTTTCAGCTTGAGAAAATAGTCTTCAACAGAGTTTGGAGGTGCTTGGTGCAAAATGGAAGTAAATTAAGTAAATTAAGTAAATACACATGTTGTCTAATGGGAGTTTGGTAAGGAGCATCTTGTACCTGATAACACTCATGAGCTGGGACTTTGGTTACTTACATTTGTGTATTGAATCAAAACATTGTTTTCATCTTCTGGTTTGAAATCTGTCTTCTTTTGCTCTGCAGCCAAGATGTGCTTCATCTGTCCAATCATACAATTCAGTGTCCTTTAAAGTTACAAATATAGATTGGGTTTTGAAGGGAACTTTTTCATTTCCTTGACTTTTATATTTATATATACCAAAACGATTCTGGACAAAACTAAGCAGCATAAAACAATGAGGGCAAAACCCCAGCATCTAACATTTTTCTGTAGAGAAGATCTGCTTGATTTTACGTAAGCAGTTGGAAAAAGGAGCATCAGCCAAAAAAAAAAAAAAAACCTAAAAACTCTTTCCTCTGAGTTCAGTGTCTTGCAGCAGAGCACACAGCCTGCTGGCCTGCTGCTTTTAAAGGGGACACATTAATTGTGAGGTAATCCATTCAAATCCAGCTCTTCAGAGAAATTGGATAGCATCCTTCAATGCAGAGAGAATCCAAAGGAAGCGTTCCAAGGAGTTTAGCAGAATTAGATCACATTGCATATTAGTCAGAAGCAAGCATCAGAAAACACTTGGAAAATAAAGGAAGGGTGAGGGGGAAGAAAAAACCTCTTCCTTTGCCAGAACTTGGTATTTCTCTTGTTCCCAGAAATCTAATGGAGTTTTACAGCATCAATTATTTCTCCTTTATAGGATTTATCTGTTCAGAACATTATCTAAGGTCAAGGCCCTGCCTTCCTTTGAGTCCAAAGGAAAGGTCCAACAGCAAAGCAGGCGACAGAGCTGCAAACCTCTCCCAGTACCCACCTTGGCCAGGAACATCCCCCTGGCTCTCTTCTCCTCCCCTTCCCCCCCTTATCCCTCCAACCTTCCCACAGAAAACTGTCAAGGACATTCCAGGCTTTGAAGGATTCGAGCTGGGGTGGGGTGGAGAAGAATACGCATATCCAGAGAGGGAAAAAACTCTTTTTTTTTTCTATGCATAGAGCTCAGCCTTGTATTTCAGATTCACTTTGTTCCAAGTCCACCTACCAACAGAAATTTAAAGAAATAATATCTTGCATTCTCCTCAATTGCCATTTGGAATAAATACTCCCAGAAAGCTGTTTATACAAAATGTATACTGAGAGAAAACCAGTTTAACTAATTCTGTTTGGCTAATAAATCACTTTTACTGAGGTAGATAATTGCTGTGAGCGGTTTTCAAGAAGCTGCACTTGGACTTTTCCATATTGGATAAAGCTGAAACCATCAATGTTTCAAAAATTTGCTTTATTTTTTAAACTCATTCCTTTAAGCAAGACAATCAATTCTCAACAGCATCAGTGGCACCACAAAGCAGCATGAAACAGCCCCACAAACACATTTTACATGTAATGTTCATTTCAAAACTAATCTCTTTTTTTTTATGTGCTGAAACAAAATTTTTTGAATTCCTCATCCACAAACCTTTGCATGCACTGTCTTCTGACAATAACTTGTTCTCCTAAGTTTTTAAGAGATTAATTATTCAACAAAAACAGATACAAACCACCAATACTGATGACTGGCCTGTATCTGTCTAGATCTAAGCTATGGCCTCAGTGCTTCAAGTATTTCCAACTTTGTGTTTAAACCTCTAAGGTCAACTGCAGCAGGAGCAGCTAAAATCTCAATTGCCACCTTACATCCCCTATTTCCACCTTTCTCCTTGCACTTGCAGAAAATAATACAACAAACCAAAAGTAGGGCATTACACAACAGCTCCATTTCCTAATATTAAGCTCATTAGTTTATTATTTTCCTCTGCTGCAAAACAGCTGTGATTTTAATTTGCAATTTTTACAGCTATCCCCTCATTTTTATTCTGAGAAATAGAGAAAAGATTAAATGAGTCACAACCTCAAAGCAAGTCAATGTCAGAATCAAAATTATTCCAGGTCTCCCGACTTCCACGACTTGGTCTAATCCATAGCACTGCACATATCCCAGCAAATCATTTAACCTACTTTTGTCAAACCTTGCTCCTAATGGAAATCCTGCAAGTGTTTAACCTATTTCAATCATCATTTCTCCCTCTTTCAAAGCAGAAAAACACCAGTTTAAGACAATAAGGTAACAGTGAATTATTGCACTCTTTCAACACAAGCAAAATCCTTTAACATCCTTCCAGAAGTATTCATGGGTCAGAAATCTGCCATGGAAAACATGACCCTCTAACCACACAAAACCTAAATTTCCTATGCACAATAATGTATGTTTATCTGTTTAAAATACCAGTTCTGAGTTCAGGAATAATTCATGCTCAAAAGGTCAGTTAACATCAATCACAAAGGTGTGGTTTAAAAGATTAAGGGAAAGTTTTAACCTCTACTTGCCTATCAATGCCCATATCCAGCTTCACTTCCATTTGTTCTATGATATCCTTTTTCTTCTGAAGGCATTCAGATAATTTAGGAGAAGAGCTGCAACAGTATAGAAGATGTGTGACAGTGTTAAAACATCAAAACAAATCTGTCTGCTGGGTTTGCTGCTTCCAACAGGATCTAGTGAAGATTTCCCACCCCAGCAGGAAAAGGGCACAGCCACAAACCCCCTTGAGTCCCACCTGGAATCCAGCAGCAAAATCCCCAAGGAGTAACATGTCCTTCCTTCCTATCAATATTCCTGGAGCTCATCCTCTCCTATTTGTTTCCAAAGGAACCAATTTGTTTAAACTTCCCTTCTTCCCCCTCCCACAATAATATTTCATCTTCCACAATAGCAGGTTAAACCACTCCAAGTATCCTCTTAAGAGAGATGAGAAATGAAAAAAAATTGCTTTCTTCACCAAAAAAAAGACCAGAGGAAATGTTCATCAAAACAAAGGTACCTGATCAATGGCATCAGATGATCATTGAACTGCTTGTCAAATAAATGGAAAATAGTATTGGCCTGGTGGACAACATCCAAGAAATAAAGATTTGCATTCTTTGAATCAGAAGAGGGAATGCCTAAAGCAAAGGAGGTTTCATTAGAATTGTAACAATATGCAGTTCTTATAATTAGCATGATGACTTTTTATATATGCAGATTTTTTTCATGAATGCTTAAATCACAGGCTTAGAGTTTCAAAAATTTACCACGGTGCCATATATAGAATTCTTCTATAGCTATACTGGCAACAAGCATAAGCACAGAAATACCTTACTGGTAACATTTCTGAAAGCAAAACAGAGCAGCCAATCTAAAAACTCCTTCAGAATGTGAGTTTGATGCTGTCTTACAAGACAAGACAGGTTCTCATTGTCGAGATTTTAATTTCTTGAACAAGCAGTTTTCTTATTTACTGTCACTCTAAGTGCACAAATATATAAACAAGCACAGAATTTCTACAAACATTAAGATTTAATATAAAAATATTCTCCTGTTATAACATAGAATACAGAGGTAGGGAATGCTGATGTCCCAATTTCTGTGATAAAATATTTCTAAAGACAGGAGCACGTTTGCATCTGTGCATCAATTCCCCAAACGAAAGTTACACTTCAGAAGCCATTAAATGTCAACCCCCAAACATACAAAACAGATTTAATTTAACCAACATATCCTGAACAAGGCCAATCAATAAGGCACAGCAAAGACCATCTGCACAGAAAGGCCAAGGAGATGAAATGCTCAGGAAATACTGTACTCACCAGCAAGGCCTGTTTCTAATGCATAATCGATGTGCTCAGTACATAAGAACTCTACAAGCATAGAAAAAATTCTGAAAGCATTCTTGGGTAAGTCAGAGGGATCAGAGAGCTTTAAAGAAAAAGAAAAAAAAATATCCTAAAGGTCAGTTCTACATAGATTTGAAAGTTTATTGGATATTGCATAGGGGATAAGCTTAAAATGTAACAAGTATTCCAGAATAATTGGAATTTTACTCGAAATGAAAAGTATCCATGCACAGAATTATTCAGGAATAGCCTATAATATCAACAAACTCTTCAGCATTTACAAGTAAACTGAAGCTGCCACAGGATGCTACAATAAGCAAAAGCATTAATAGTTTATAATAATAATAATAATAATAATAATAACAATAGTAATAATAAAAGAAGAAATTAATTAATAGTCTTGACAACAGTTTTCCAGATACAGTCTCAGGAACGACCTAACCTGCCTGCTACAGAATGCTGGGAAAATGCATAGAGATTACTCTATGCATATCCTGTATTTTTACTCTTTTAATACTCTCCTGGCACTGGCCACAGTGAGAATCAGGACACTGGGTTAGCTGGACCTCCAGTTTGTGTTCTTTTATCACTGGAGCAAAAATAATGCAGCTGAACCTGGGCTACATTTAGCACAGTTCAGCTGGAGCCAATGGAGCATGAACACTTTTATTAAGTGCAGCAATGCCCACATTTACACTCAGCATCTGGACTTTGATGAGCTGTAAGCAACGTGGGATTTCGGACAGCAACCTGTCAGTAAATCCCTTTTCTAAAGAAAAACGTGACAGGGCTTTTGTACCTAGGAAAAACAGCTTTGCTTCTTAGGGAATTAGGTGAAGACTTTCATAAAGCTTCGAGGAAGAAAGATTACTACTGCAACTCCAGGTAATTTACACAACACTCACAAATACTTCTGCTGAATTTCCCCCCAAAAAACTCAAAAACCCAACAACAGAGACTCCCAAACAGTGAAATGTTCCAATATATGGATACATCAAAATTACCAATTTATTTATCCTAAAGCAGTCACAGCTGGCAGAACACTGCACACATCTGCTATGTGACATAAATACCACAATTAGTTAGCCAGGGACTAACTCATCTTTTGCACAGTGAGTTGCTTTGACCACAAACCCCTAAATTCTAAAACCCTAATTCTGGAAATCTCCTTACATGCCAAGATCCATTGGGGTTTCCATTCAAATACAATTATTTTAAAATAATTTATATTAAATCTGATCCCAACAGAAAGGCAGAAACAAAAGGTTATGCACACGTGGAAAAACCAGTGTATATCATGAATTTAACAATTGCTTCTAGCAACTATGATACTGAGAAAAATAATGATCTACCTGCTTGCCTTACAGTCACTGATTCTCACCCTGAGGAAGGTGTTGATCCCAAGGGTGTGCACATAACAGCCCTGTGTCTGTATCCTGTTCTGTCTTTGGCCCCACTAAGTTTATAAAATATTAAAACTTTTAAATATCTGAAGTTGTTCTGCCCTAAGCTCAAATAACATTGAGAATGTTAAAGGAATTAAAATTTCCTAGAAATCAGTGTGTTTAGCTAATAAAAAAAAAATCACATTTAAGTCTGCAATTAAATTTCAAGGGTTTTCATTTACACCAAGTACCAGACAAATATGACTGACAGGCAGTAAAACCAGCAATTTAATCAGAAGTAAAATACCTTTTTCATGCTAGACTGAAGCATTTAAGGAATTGTAGAGGGTTACCAAGGTAAATAATGTTTAAGACTATTCCTCTCAGCATTTTATTGGTGATCATTCACTAATATAAGAAGAAATTACACTTGAAGGCAGGAAAACAACTGTTGAACTATTCAGTGTATTTTTAAAGCAGGAAAAGAAAACCACACTAAAGGTTTTTCAGGTTTTGGGTCTAATTCAGTAAGAAAAGCCATGCAGCCAGCAGGTTTAACCATCGCCAGTTCTTCCAAAAACAGCCAGCATTAATACAAATTACAACTGGATCCACATGGAAAAACAAACCCTCAGCCTCCACTGTGGCTCCATTTCCATGAAAAACACAGGAGACATTTTGACAATGTCCTTTCCTCTTCCTATCACACCTCAACCAAAAATTTAAGCTCAAGACTTAATCCTACACACAAAATCATACCACTAAAGGAGATCACAGGAAGCAAACTTACCCTGTGACATCTTTCAAAAGCTTGTTTGGTTTCTTGCAAAAGGTTAACCACCACTTCTTGTGACAGGAAAGTTTCCCCATGTGTGTCAATGCTTGGCCCCAGGGGTAGGTTTGTTCGTTGTCTGAGTCTCTCTTTGAGGTCTTGAATACTGGAACAAAGATGGACCCCAAGAAGATTTCACTGGGTGGAAATTTTGGTACTCAAACTCAACAATAATTTAGGATCTTTTAATTGTTAACTCAAAAAACAGGACCCAAGACACAGTTTAGGATGTGCAAGCATTAAGACAAGTCTTGCAAGCTTCAAAACCAAAAATTGCCAGTAAATGCAAAACTACCACCTCTGATTCCATGGTCAACTGTGCTCTGGAATGGCACATTCACACATGGGAGCAGCTATTCCCCTTGTGGGATGAGTGATTTCACTGGAATCCTACAGCACTCCTGCCCTGTGAACAAATTTAGCCTCCATCCACTCTGTCACACTGCACTTTGCAAACACTTCCTATCTCATCCACACCCACAAATCCTCTCATCCTCATCCACTATCTCAGCAGTTCTTTATTTAGTCAAGCATGCTTTGACACATTTGCATGCATAAAACAACCCGTACAGTTACTCACTACAATAAATTTAATTTTCCCCAAGAAAATTAAATTTTCATCTTTGCTTTTTTTTTGATTACTTCACTGCTGCTTTTTTCGTATCATTCCTCATTCCTGACACACTGAACCCAGCAGCTCTTTGAGAGGTGCAGTAGCCTTAGCACCTCTGCTTCACACAAGTTTTAATACTTCCTGTCCCACTTCTCACTACTCCTTCATTAGTTTTTCTACCCTGAGGATAATGAAGTCTTGTTTTACCTTTCTCTAAGTCCATTGCATCTTCTGGGCTCACTAAGAGCTTTCTCACTGACATTGCTATGGTCTTTTCCCCTTCCTAGGTCTTGGGAGGGGACCACAAGACCTGGGCAGGTGAAAAAAAATGTATGCTTTTAGATACACACATATACATGCTTTAGGTACCTTAGTTTTGCTTCAGTCCTTTTGTGGATCTGGATCCTAAGTTGAAACATAGGTTTAACTGGTATTTTTCATTTCCAGTATGTACAAATACCATGCACTGAGTACATTTCACATGTACTGAGAGCAACACACTTTTGAGCAGAATATAAAGTGAAAGCAAATTATAAAAAGCTGTAGGTCTTTGGCAGTTCATCGCTGTGCATCTGACATGGCAAATACAGCCTTCCTCCCCTCACCACCTCCCTTCCACTTCAGAATTACAAAACTTCCCAAGAGGAACTTACCCTCCAGTGCCAATGGACCTCTTCTGGTGGTTTTTGGAATCATAATAGCGCTGCAGAATCATAGCACTCCTACTTTTCAAATAGCCAATTTCCACCTCAATGTAATTCTCCAAGTAGGAAATGAAAATGGCCTTGATAAGCTTAGACAAGAAAGTCTGCTTATCAGTACCCAAGTTAAATTCCATCAATTTGCTTGACAGATTAGTGGTTCTTTATGCAAAAGAAACAAAGAAGGGAAGGGGAGGAAAAGGTTGAATGTGGATGAATTACAGCATTACACGTTTGTAAAGTACACAGCACAACAGAACCCTGATGGTGATTAAGACCTGGAGCAGTTTCTCATTTAAGCAAAGAATTTCACATAAGTCATGTTTAATTACACACAGCACCACTGCAATCAAGTTTCCAGTGAGATGGGGAGGACTGGCTTTTGCACAGTTTTAAAATTACTCTTGAAGATCACAATAATACCCATTGAAAATAACAGTGGCCATTTTAAATTTTCCTTAGGAAACCCATCACTGTAAAGGTTAATAGATATAAGAATTTTCAGCTTTTATGAGAAGTTTACATTTTTGGCTTCTTTTTCTTGACAATAAATCTGTTTATTTTCCAATAGCTTCAATCCAATAATTTCATCACTGATATATACATACCTTGTATATAGATCATAGAGATTCTTAAGATACTGTTCTGCATCTGATTTCCTGTGTTCTTCCAGCTGGTCCTTCACGTAACTCTGCAAAATTTGGTACATGTGTTAGAAGATCAACTGACAATCACAGGTCATACGCACTACTTCCTAGATTATATGGAATTTCCTGCAAAATGTAGATCTTGAAGGAAATTCATCTCTCCTTTGTTTTTAAATCTCTAATTTACACTTCCTGCATTATCCACAGAGAGGGTTAAACACACTTGTGGAAGAAAGTGATTTAATAATACAAAACAGTAATGTGTGAAGCAACGACAAAAGACAGATGGCTTTGAAAATATGTCTGACCAACTAACACAAAATCCCCTCACTTTAAGAATCAAAAGCACCAGAGGCCTCAGGGCATTTCTGCAGTTGACAGTAAGCAAAGGACATGGTTACATATTTGCTTATCATAACACATACACAAAGCAGATACAAGCTTAGAGCCTTCTTATCATTGAATATTTGGACAAAAGTATTATTTACCATAAAATACTAATTCAAAACTGACACACGAAATGAGGGTTGAAACAAGCTCAATCTCTACACTATAAGAACATCTACAGGGAAATTGCTTTTTGCAAGGAAAGTCATGCTGTTGACTTTGAGAACTTAAGTGAGTGTATTTGCAGGATGAAAAACTTAGTATTTTCACTTATTCTAGATTTTCATAAATACTGCATTAGCTGCAAGACAGTATTCACAACATAACTTATTTTCACTTACTCAGTGCTAACCTCACACATGACACCCAAATCCAAGAATGAGCAAATTAAAGATATGAAATGTGGAAGTTCTTTTCCTGACATACTCTTGGTAGGGGGCAGAGAGAACGAATCAAATTCGTGTATGACATCTCATGAATTACCCAAGGAACACAGCAATTCCCTAATAATTTTACATATTGAGTTTGAGTATTTGCAGTCAGCCTGTATTCGGAGCACAAGCAGATTTATTTGATATGGGCTTGATTATCTGTCTGAATTGTTCAATCTGAGTTGATTTTACACCCCTATACAAAGATTACAAATACTGTAAATTCTCATTAATTGCTATTACTAGATAAAATGTCTTTTTATTAAGAGGTTCCTCAATGAACTTCAACATGTTAAGATTTGAAATACCTGAAGTTTAACTTCAAAGATATTTTGAATGAGTTTGGCTAGCACGGTCTCTGGATTGCTAAAGATTTCTCCAACTTGCTTATTCACTCTCTGGCAGAGAATGGCTGCATCTTCAAAGACATCATTCCTCAGGAATGCACCCTAGGGATTGAGAAGCACATTTTAGAATATATTTACAACAACTTATAGGAGTAAATAAATCAATAATATAATATAAATAAAGAAATTATGTAAAACAAACTGCATTACCTCTTGACACTGTTTTATGTACACATCAACACAGTGGGAATAGCCCTGTGGAAGGAGCAAAACAACTGTGTTAGAGCAGGCTGTTCACGCTTTCAGTACAAAACAAAACCAAGGAAATACAATGCCTGTGAAAAAAAGTTACTTTAAAAAAACAAACAAAAAAAACCCAAAACCAGAATTCATTCAAAGCATAAACTTTTCCAAACCCATTTTTGTTACATATCTAACATAACTCCACTTACCACCACTCTCTGTGGATCTATACCTCAAGTTTCAACATTCTTTCTCAAGCATGAAAGTCAGGTCACACCCATGCAAGAAGAGATTATTTTAGAAAGTTCTCCAGTGATGCTGCCCCCAATCCCCTTCATCTGACTCCTTTATCCCCTTGCACTTGATGTCAGATTGAACACAGCCCTGAAGTCACACATTATGTGACATGAAGGTTGTGCCCACGCAAATACATCCACTAAAACAGGCACTTATTGTACCATGAATCGGGTTTATTCACATATTTAAATTAAACCCCTCAGTTTTTACCTTAAAGTGAAGCAAAACTGCTGCTACTTCTCTCATTCTGGAGATTTCTCCTCTGCGTTGAGCACTGGTAAACTCCTGAATTAACTGGCACTCTAAATCGTGGTACTTACCTGGAGAGGAAAGGGGATAACAACAAAAACCCATCAGGCTACGTAATTCAGGCAAAAACTGTAATACTGACAGTATTGCTCACTTCTTTAAACATCTTTTAACAATTCAAATATAGCAATATGGATTGAACTGGATAGATAACTTACTTGCTATCTTTGATTTTACTTCAGAAAACCTGTTAACAACAAAAAAAAAATACAGCATGATTAAATTCAAATCCACATCCCATGAGAAATCACAGGCATCCTGGATCATGAACAGCAGGCATTCTGCTTAAAAATGAAAACATGCAGCACAAAGACGACAGAAAAGTTCCCTGCTTTATATCCCTAAAAACCTACAAGCATCTAATTTAAATGTAGCATTAAGTCAGCAAAGCAAAATTATCCCATTAAAAGTCTGTTAAGCAGTTTAGGATGTGTATGTAAAGATGATCCTACAACATGAGTGCGTGAACACAAATTTGAGAATAGAGGAGAGAGAACTAAGCACACAATCCAGCTCAAAAGCTCCATGAATCACTAAGCACAGCACCAAAAGGGGAGACAAGGGAAGCATCAGAAAAATCAGAGCTGTGCAAAGATTTACTTTCTTAAAAAGATGTTCAGATAGATTTTTACCTGTCAAAAGGCAGTTCCTGCGCAATCAAATGCAGTTTCTGAATAATATCAGCTGCCTCTTTAATCTGGTGAGAAGAAAACATGACAGAGTTATTAAAGAAGGTTTGATTTGGGGCTGTTCCTTCCCTCCCCCTGCACTGTCCAATTTTCATACACAAAGTTCCTATCTCTAAAGCTGGTTGAGTTGACATACCCATGGAAGAGATCAACCCCTTCAAGTTCTCATATGTACTTTTAAGATGCTTAAGGTATTTTTCTTTAACATAAAGTAATATAGGTCAAAATAGGATGAAAAATCCCATTACATGTTCCCATTTGGGATGTCTGTGGAGGTGTGTGGGCTGTCTGGACAAACAGCTCATACCAAAAAAAAAAGCCATGACCAGACTTGGCATGGAGAGGGGAGAAAGGGGGATCAAAGTAGAGCATTCTCCCAAAGAAGGAGAAATAAAAAATATATTAGAAATTATAAACTCTGAGATCCAAAGCAAAAATCATGAATGGAAGTCAGGTAATTACACAGCTACAAAATAAGAATAGCTGCATGAATACGAAAGTTAATAAATAGGTAACACAGCATGCAAATCTGTGCTCTGTTCTGGGCAGCACGACCTTTTATCAATTATTCTGCTACCATCAACCAGCACAGGAAGTGCATCTAAGCTGTGCTCAGTGACTGCTTCGTTAGGCTGAATACAATGATGGAAAACCCCAATTTCAAAGCGTGGGGAAGGCAGCTAGATGCAATTGAACTTGAGTGGATTTAAAGCAGTGCTGACTGGGCCAAACCTGACACAGCTGGAGCAGATTTGATGAGGAGCAGTTGAGGGAGCTGGAAAGGGGCTCAGCCTGGAGAAAAGGAGGCTCAGGGGGGACCTTGTGGATCTGCACAACTCCCTGACAAGAGGGGACAGCTGGGGGGGATCAGGCTCTGCTCCCAGGGAACAGGGACAGGAGGAGAGGGAACAGCCTCAAGTTGTGCCAGGGGAGGTTTAGATTCATGTTAGGGAAAAAAATTCCTCATGGAAAGGGTTGTCAACTGGCACATCTGCCCAAGGCATCCCCATCCCTGAAGGGATTTCAAAGCCATGTGGATGTGGCATTTGGGGACATGGGTTAGTGGTGGCCTTGGCAGTGCTGGGGGAATGGTTGGGCTTGAAGGTCTCAGATTTTCTGCAACCTGAATTATTTGATGACTAAAAGCTTTGCAAGCTGACACAATGGACAACATGGAGAATACGCAGTTTATCTTGTTATTCCAATTAGTGGTGATCCAGGGAACTGAAGTGAGAGGGAAGGAAGTAAAGAAATCCTATTTTGCCACCACTTAGAGCAGGCTGGATTAAAACTTTTCAAGAATAGAAGCAGACACACAGGTAAGAATAGAGAGCACAGGCATCACACCAGGCTGGTTGTTCAGCAAAAATAGGGGCACTCAAAGTGTATCCATTCTGACTATTAAGAGCAGCTTATGTTTTGAACTGTCAGCTAACAATAGCCTCTTAAGGCAGAAGCTGCTACACTCCTCAAATAAATCCAATGAAAGAGCAGTTATTTCTATTAGCTTGCAGCAACATTAATACCTAACAACTGGGATCTATAGAATTGTCTATCAGCAGTTATTCACCAAAGCTACAAACCTTGGCAGTAAAAAAAACAAAACAAAAAAAAAACAAACAAACAAAAAAAAAAACAAAAAAAAAAAAAAAAAAAAAAACAACAAAAAAAACCAAACACCACAACTAACCAAGAAATCCCACAAATGCAACATTTTCTTTGTTTCCTCTTCTCACAATAGCTGTTAACTAACTTAGATTTTATTGAACTCAGGACTTTTTCTGTGCACAAGAGAAGCCATGACAAATCAATTCTCCACAATTTCTGCTTAAACCTGGACATCTTTAATTTTTAATTGAATGAGGCTTCTGCAAACCATCAAAACCAAAATAAACATTTTTGCAAAATACATCTTAAAGGCTATAATGTATCTGGGGAAAAAAACAACTGAAAAATCATGGAGAAATAATGGCAAGGGAAAATTTTAACACAAAACATGCACAAGTGAAAAGGTATAATGAAATAATATTAAGTACAGAACATAAACAGAGAAATGGACATAAGAATAACAGTAAACATGTTAAACAGAACAATGTTATTGCATGATAAACAAGTGAGCTGCTGATCATTTTGATAGTTTGTGTTGAATTGAGTGATTTGCTCACTTCAAGAATCTTCAGTACAAGAGGAACATTGGTTAGCTAACAGCACCAGGGAAATTATAAGGATTCAGAGGATGAAGACACAATGCACAGAAAAGGACAAGCCAGCAAGGAAAACCTTCACAGAGGTAAGTCAAAAATTGCTCAGCATGGCTGGGAGAAAGTGGGAAGCAACAAATGGAGTGCAGAGAAAGAAAGGAATCCAACAGATTTTAAGAACAGGCACCATTCAGAAAAGTATCAATTAGAACACAACTGTACTTATTCTTTTTTTGTGCCTCTCCTTTCCCAGCATCCCCTCAATATCTCAAAGAAAAGTCCACACTTTTGAGGGCTGGCAGAGCACAAAAAAATCATAACATCCTCCATGACATTATCTAAAACCCCCATCAGTTTGAAGATCAGAAGACACTGCCAAAGCACTCAGGTTTCACATTTAAGAATATTTGCTACCACCTCATACTTTAGAAGTATTTTTAGTACAAAGATGCATTAAGATGTAACAGCTCCTGTCTGGGTAGGCTCTTCTACAAACACTTCTTCAAGTTATTGTTTAAACTAGGAGGCAAAAAGTTCAAGAATCCACCTGGCTGAAATTAGACTCAGAAAGATAACTCGTATCCAGAAATTCTTGTTTGTGTTCCCACACCCTTCCCCTGCAAACTGGCACAAGACTTCAGGCCTTTACATTTGTCTTCCTCCAGATTTGATGAGTATCTTATTGTTCTTTGGGGTGTAAAGAGATTAATTTGTTTACAAATTTCCAGGTTTACCCTATTTATCTACCAAATTTTCCTGGTCTTCCAACAGGATGTATCATGAAATTTTAATTTACAAATAAAGTGAAAGTTTAATTCTTTGAGCCTCTTGAGCAGACAACACATCATTCTCTAACTTACGTTTTGTTATTCATCATGCTGCCATTAAGTATTTGTAAAATGCATGTTTTATCACTCCGTAGGAAAAAAGGAAAAAATTTTTGCAGCTCTGGGAAAGGCTGTACATAGAAGAACTTCCTGTATGCTGAAACCTTTCTGTTTCCCTTGGAAATCAGGGAAGTTTTTCTCTGCTCCCTCTTGAATTAGGGCAAGCTATCAACTGGCAATTACCATATATCCACAGACCATGAATCAAAAGTCACTGTGCAAGTGACTCCTTGGGAATACAATTATATAAAATGATTAGCTTTTCATTTCCCTGAGAGATACCTCCAGCTCAGTGGGGAGGGGGTGACTATTAACCTGTTCTCAGGTCTTCCATGAGCTGCATTTCAAGGAAATATTTTTTTGCTGAATGTGCAAATCAAGTTTTTGCTGTTTCCACATATTATAATTTTTTTCCTGACTACAACCATACCACTGCACAGAATTCAAGGAGGGAAGGAAGAATCTTCAGGATACACCACAAAAGAAAAAAAAAAAAAACAAACCAACAAACCCAAACCAACAATTTTAGTTAAACTGCATTGGGAAATCCAATGTGTCCTTTTGCTTAGAGCTGGATTCTCTTCCTTCAGTTTATTTCTGTTTGTCACAGCACTCAGATTGTATTTGCTTCATGAACGTACTCTTGAAGCACAAGAAAAACAAAATGCTTGAACATTTCTTTGAAGTTTTCCTGCCTGGTTCCTCTAAATTCCAAGGGTGGAGACATAACCACAGGACTATACAAAGCCCAAAGGCATGCTGTGACAAAAAGGTATCCAAGGCCAGTGGACTGACCCAACAGAGCAAAGTTGCACAAAGAAGTTGCATTCAGAAATGTTCTGCTTTACAGGATGGATCTGAGGCAAGGGGTTCAAAGGAAAGAGGCAGATATTGTATTGCACTCCAAAGTTGCCCTCCCAGCGTTTCCCAAATCTCCGATAATTTCATAAAATGAAAAATGCCAACATTGCCACATTAAGCATCGCTGAATACAAATGCTTTATCAGCAATCTGCAGCCCAGTGTTGTTAATTTACATTTCAGAACAATGAAACTTTAACAAGTCAGTCACTCAGTGGTTTGAAGTCTGACCATGGTAAGTCATGGTAGCAGCTTGTAATTAGGGCAGTCCCGCTCACTGCTTTGAACTGCTTTCATCCCGCTGACAGCTCTTACCTTTTCAGAGTTTGTAAAAACATCAGACTTCAGCTCTCCATCCAGAAACTCATTAAAGTATTTCATCAGCTTCTGAGCCTCCACAGCCCGTTGCCGTGGCGTGTTTACCCCCTCCAGCTGGTCGCCAAGGTGACAGACCTTAGTTGCTACATAGCTGATGTGCTCATCCAGCTCTTGGAAATGTTGGAAGGCAACCTGGAGAACACAGACACTAAACTCGTGGTTTCCATTTCATGTACTTCAGGAAACACAAGATTTCCTTCATCTCAGAATCACAGAGCTACTCAGAATTGCTAATTAATTAATTACACAAAACCCAAATAAAGTTTAGTGTCTTCCTTTAAATTATCGTGAAGACTCCCCACTTTCAGCACTGCTAACACTCATTAATGGAACATGCAGATAAGCCTCCTTTGACAGGAGAAATTGTCATCAAACCCTCTTTATTCTTATCTCAAACAGCAACACCCTGTACCAAGAAAAGTTATGCTTTGAAAACTTGCACAGCTTCCCACTGTCTCTACCCTTTGGATTTACCTGGTTGCTTTTCTGCAGCTCTTGTACTTTCTTGGCAAATTCCTTTGCTTCCTTCTGGCACTGTTGTTCTAGTTTCTCCACCTTCCTTTGAATCCTTTCATCCATTACCTGTAATTCTTGGATATGATTTACAAATTCTTCCAATAATCTGATTTAGAATAAAATACAGGAAAACAGACTTTAGTTTGAAAGACACTCTTCTGAAGAGTTTAAAACACCTCAAAAAAAAGCAACTTGCATAAAAGGCTGATCTAACCATGTCCAACTTAGAAATGTTTCTAGATTGTAGATTTAAATAAATAAATTCAAACATGTATCAACATAAAAACTCTGTGTATGGTGGGCCAAAGAAGAGAGGAACACCAAAATATCAATCACTCAAGAACGTGGCTCTGCCACAGATATAAAAATTCCTACACCCCCATCTTCCCTAAATAAATCTCATATGGAAAAAGAAAGCTTAGGTCACTACATCCCTTCAGTGTAAGGGATACAACAGAAAACTATTCTCTACTGTACATGTTACTGTAAAGTTAGAAATCAGCATTACAATATGTAATTATTAAGCAACTGATATAGCCATCATTTCATAATGTTCTTCTGACTGACTTCACTTCTTCCTATATCCATTTTAGAGGGTTTTTTCTGCCCTTTCCCATCATTAACTTTTCTTTTGGACTCACATTTTACTCCTCCCAATCACAGTACATCTGAATGCATTCTTGTATTCTCTCTGTTCTTTTCATTCTATTCTCAGCACCTCTCTTTCTCATTCCTGTTTTTGTCCATTCTGTCCCACTTCAGTCATATTTTCAGCTCTTATTTTTCTAAATATCCCAGCCACTGGTCAAGGAATGGATTAGCCCCAGATCCTCCATAGCCATAAAACTCATGCTAAGAACTGAAAACACCTGAAACATTTCAGAACTTTGCTGTCCAGGTTTAATGTCAGAAGAGGCTTTTAGCCCAGTCAGTTACTTGAAGGCACAACTTCTTAAAGAAATCCGGATTGAGGCAGGTGTTGGCGACTCCTGTCCTTCACTCCTTGCTTGCCAGAAGCCCAAGAGCAAGCACATCGCAGCACATTCCACAGAAAACCACAAGGAACACATCTAAGTTTACAGAAGTATATCGAAAAATCAAATTTAAACAACAGTGACACAAAACATTCTTTCAAACAAAAGCCTGGAGAAATGTAGGCAGTCTCTATTAATTTTAACAAATTGATTCAGGCTGGAGTTTGTTTTTTAAACAAACTTGGTTTTTTTGTTCTTGTGTCAACTCAGCACTTATTCAGCAACACTGCTCAATATATTGAGAAAGGAAAGAAGCAGAAAAGGCAGCTGCTGGTCAGGTTTTCAGATGAAAAATAAAGACTCCAATACTCTTTCTAGCAAATAAAAGCAGCATCTTCTAAAAACAGAAAAGCAAAAAAATAGACACCAAAATATCTGTTTCTTTTTTGATATTAATTTTGGCACTCTGCACAAGAAAAATATTTACCGTTGCAGCTTTTGCCTGCTTGTCCTGAAAAATATGGAAGTGCCTCACAGAAGTTCACACAAGCAAACCAGCAGAAATGCAGAAGATCTGTTAAACTGAGTCAGTATTGCTGCAAAATGAACTACACTAAAGTATATACTGGGCACAAGTGTGGAGAAAAGGCTCCAGGGAATAATGTTGTGTATTTCCAGGCTTCTTCCTGCTTAAATCACATGTAAAGCTCTGCATAGGATACAGGCCTCAGACTGAATGTCAAGAGTTCAGCATCTTGCTAGAAATTCAGCAATATCCTTTCTCTTCTCAGATGCCTCCAAAGAGCCAGAGTGCTTCAGAAGAAATGTCCTTTGACTGTGTCAGGCTAATTTTCTGACATTTTAGTAAGTCAGATTAGTTTATCACGAGATCTCATCCCCAGAGCTGCCTCTCTTGCCATTCTACCTTTTAAGTCCTTTTATTTGCAAACCATTGTGTCTTAAAACAAAGCAGCTCAGGAAACTAAAGTAAGAAACTCATTAAATTGGCTTAACTATCATAGCAGTGAAGCCTCATATTATGCTTGAATCCAGCAACTGTCAGACAAGCACAAACAATATCAACTCTCCTTCATTCAAAAGGTCTCAATCAGAAAGTGACTTTCCCTATTCTTGTTACTGAATAATTAGTTCTGAATAATTGGTTAATGGTCACAAACATTACCAATTCTCCCACATGAAAACCTCCTTGGAAACACAGCACCACTACACACAGGCTTGTTATTATATGTGGGATAAAACAGTACAGTTAGAGATACATCCGCTTTGATTGTGCAATTTGATTTTTACCTTTTCGGATCGAAAGCTTCTCCTCCTCTGGAACCTCCCCCAGGTGTTCTCCATGCCAGGCGTTCAATGTATTCATCTGCCACAAAAGGCTCCTGGCCACAGAAGAAAAACTCTTTACAATGTGCCACAGCAGGCTGTTCCTTCAGCAGGTGCTCACACCTCGTTTTGAAAGTGTTTAGAAGCTTTACTCCACTCTAAAGTACAGTGTTGACAATTACTCCATCACCTCTTGGGCTTACATATTTATTGTTGACAGCACTGCTTTTAATATGGTGAGTTGGAACACCAAGTTTAGATATTATCAGACTCCTTGCAAAGAATGTGCTGCAGGTGTGTGAAGAGCTGGCTCTAAATGACATTATTTGCAGCTGAGCTTGTGGCTTGTCATTCCAAAGTGCCTGAACCCTGCAGCTGCTTTGAGAGGTTACACCACCTGAGCCAGCCATCAGCTGCACAGCAAAACACATCAGAGAATTCATCTGCCTACAAAAATTACGTGGCAAAATAAGGGGTTTTTACAGTTGTTCAATTCTCTGGCACACCATGGCATCACATACAGAACTGACACAAAAACCCAGCCCAAAAAACCCAGCACGAGATGCCACTGGATGCAACCCAACATTGAGCTGCTACTGCAGAAACAGAGCAGATAAAAATGAGGGAAAAGGGCATAAAAACAGGATAAATTTGATTTCCACAAGTAGAAAAAACAGGGCATGAGTGATACTAAAATTCAAGGTTACACATGTTTCTTCCATAGTATTTGCTGGTCCTTCCATAAAAACACCACTCAAGGGTAAAGAGTTAAGATTATTTCTCCACCCAACAATGTTTTCTGAAGGCAGAGGCCTCATTTATAAACCCAAGACCAATTTTAGCTGGCTTAATATTTACACCAGTTCAAACAGTTCATCACATAGTTAATACTAAATTACTCTAAACACAATCCAACCTCTATCATTAATAAAAATAATATTTATCACTTCAGCAGCAGTGATTAGATGCTAAAATCAGCACTTCTAAAACCAGTAAGAAAAGTATTCCCACAAGAATTTTAAGCAACAGTTCTAAAAGTGCGAAACAATCCAAACCAGAGCTGGGAGTGGCTCAGACTATTAGGGGTATTTGATGAATATGCCACCACTGCTTTTGACAAAACCTGGTTAAAAAAAATTGAAAATAGTAAAAAATAAACAGATCTCAACAGGTATTACATTGGTTATTGTAGCAATATGTCTGAAACTTTGTCACGAGGAATAAGGAGGGGAAAAACAGCATTATAGAGTTAATTTCAAAAGTAAAACCAAAGTTGAAAACAAATATTGCCCTTTCAAGGTCTGTTTCCTCATAAACAAATTATATCCAGTCAGGCCCAGCCACTAACCAGGAAGATAAAAGGTTTTTAAATATTCTTCGTTACATGCTGAATCCTGATAGACAGGGCAGAAGTTTTATCACTCAGTAACTCCCCATCCACAGACTGAGTCAAGTAACTGTGTTGTGCTCAGCCTCCTTGGCTAAACTTCAAAAATAACTGGTTGACACCACACAAAAACAATTTCCCTGCAAGTCATTCATCTCTTTAACCAAGTCCTTCCTGACACACAACATGAAGTTTTCTTTACAAGAATCCTTTCCATCAAAAGCCACAATGCCACGTTTTCATGCCCAGTGTAAATTCCTTCCTTATGCCATCTTGATATCTAAAAGTTTGGGAACACTTTCGTAATTTAATTATAGGTGAAATGAGTCATTAAGTGCAGTAACATTCCCTTCAGGGGAGGCCTCCAGCTCCACAATTACCTTAGGGCTCTTTGCAGGACTCCTCCTTTACATGAAAATCCACAATTTTTCCTCTGAAGATCCTGTAATTCAGCTCTGGCTACAAGGATACTAAAGCCAAGTATGGAAGAACCCTGGATAAAGAGTTACTGACACTACGTGTGTAGATCACATTTTCTACATTTCTCCCTTCCCCAGATGTTCAGACTAAAACATAATTCACCTACACACAAATAATGGTGTTGAATATTTTCTTCATTTTTGTAAAACAACATTTACAAAGTTTCTCTGCAAGCCTCTTCTAAGGAAATCTGATGTAGATGCCTCAGAACTCAAAAAAATATGATAATGCCAATCTTTCTCCATCCATCATGCCTCTACACACCTCTAAATATTCCTTGAGTGCATGTGCACACAGACCACCTGCAGCTCCCTTTCTGGAAAATATCTGTTTTTCCAAGAACACTTACACAGGAGACCGGTCCTTCAGTTTTTTAACCACATAAATCCTGTTCCGTATTATTTAAGAAATATTAACAGCAGTGGATATTATGTGCAAGATATTGATCAACAGAGAAATAAAATTAGATTTTTCTTCCAATTTTCCACAGAGGGTGTGCTAAAAATAATCTATGTGATTTATAAGGAATAAAGTTCAACACTGTCTAAGACATGATTTTCCAGGTTCCACTGCAGATCCAAAAGTTTGTGCTTTAGTTTGTACTTTCCATACACATTTGCTTTTTAAAATGCTATCTTGATAACAGGGTTACTCATAGCTGACAGCCTCATTCCTATTTTAAGTCTCCTATCCTGTTCTGCAGAAAGTGCTGAAAATCAGCTATTACAAATGTCATTTGCAAGTCCTTTGCCTGTTATCAGATGAGCCCCAACAGTCAATTTCTTCAGCTTTGAACTTCCCTCTGGCTCCAGATGAATTAAGTGATCCCATCCATTCAGCCAATACTCCTGATTTAATAAGAGATATGCCTGAAGTGGGTGATAACCTGGTTTGATCTGGTGTTTACAAATGAAACTATGCTGGACCCAGCCAAATTAAAAACCAGTTTGGAAGTGTCCACTGTTAAATTATGCTTTAAGTAATGTGAGGGATAATTCAGTCCTCGTTGTGTCCATTTTCAGCACAGATCCTGCTATATAATTTCCCACATCTGTACTGAAATTTACTTTAGAACACACACTCATGACAATATGGTAATCAAATTCCACCCTCAGCAGACAGCTAGGGGCTACTCCCATAACAAGTACATTTTTATGTTCTTATATAAGGCAGCAATTTCAACCTAACCAAGTAGGCAACATTAAATTAGTGGACATCAACAAAGACTCTTGCCTTTGGAGTGAAAGAGAAGTGAAAGCAGGAGAGGCAGAAATACTGGATTCCACGCTGGAAAAACATAATTTCTGGCCCCAATCTCCAGACAAAAGTCTCATCTAATTTGCAACTTCATCTTTATTGTTATTGCAAAATGGAAAAAGTTGTTGCATGACCCAAAGCAGCCAAAACACACAGTTTTCTTCCCATATCCAAGCTACCTCACACACAACACCCCACAAAGAACAGAACAGTCATCATGTTGACAAATCAAAGGGCTCCTTGAGTGGTGTAGGGAGGGTACAAAACCTGGCATCCAGCTACAGGAACACAGTATTTTAATCCTGCTATTTTTTAAAGCTGTGCAAACCAAAAGATGTGAGTCATAACACTCGTGTGCCATCTCAGTGATTCATAAATTCAAATGCACACAATGCATTTACATAAAGCCCAGATATAGGATCTTCCAGAGAAACAGGAAGACTCTTTCCTGAAGGCTGGGCAAAGTGAGTCCCAGTGATAACCCACCAGAAGAACAACCAACTCTTGAGTGACTTGGAGAGCAAATACAGGACACCTGGGGATGACACCTGTGAAGAGGAAATGGGGACACCACACACATTTTGTTTACCACAGGTCACATCATGAGAGCTCGTGGTCCAGGCCAGAAGCTGGAGCCACAGAATCACAGAAGGGTTTGGGTTGGAAGAGAACTCAAAAATCATCTCATTCCAACACCTGCCATGGGCAGGGACACCTTCCACTATCCCAGGTTGCTCCAAGCCCTGTCCAGCCTGGCCTTGGACACTTCCAGGGATCCAGGGGCAGCCACAGCTTCTCTGTGCCAGGGCCTCACTGCCCTCACAGTCAAGAGGGTGGTATTATTCTTACTAATACTTAACGTAAACCTACTCTCCTTCAATTTGAAGCCATTCCCCCTGTCCTGTCACTACACACTCCTGTAAAAAGTCCCCCACCCATCTTTCCTGCAGGCTCCCTTCAGGAGGGAGACGATCCTAGTGCGTCTCTTCCAACTTAGGGCATTCTGTAATCCCACGGGAAGAATCTGACAGACTCCTGCTATTCCTGCCCTGCTCCTGCGTGGCCTTGGCTGAGCTATTCTCCTTCCGTGCCTCGCTTCCAGCGCGGGTAAAGAGAGGGCAAAGTCATTTCCTTATTCCATTGCAGCCCCACTGCCACCCCCACACCGGGCTCAGGCAATGGGGTGCCTTCGGCAGAAGGAGAGGGAGGCCGGGCCTGGCGTGGCCCTGTTACCCTCCCGCTGCCAGCCCCGGGAACCGGCCGGGAGCCAGGCCCTGCAGCGGGGCAAGGCGAGCACCGCACCCCGCGGGGCGGCACCGCGGCTGCCCCGCTTCCCCAGCCCCACACACCGCCCGCCCTTCCCCAGCGACAGGCCGCCGCATCCCCTCAGCGAGCCGGCCCGGCCAGCGGGGCCCGCACCCACCTCGAACAGCTCGGCCGTGGTGGCCATGGCCGCAGGCAGGGAGGGAAGGAGGGCGCCGGCCCCTCAGCGCCCTTTCGCCGCCGCCGCCGCCCCGCCGCTGCC
>VWZS01007621.1:55275-100077 GCA_013397075.1 Rhabdornis inornatus | reverse complement strand
GGAGGAAATCCTGGTGCTCTGGAGGAGTCTGGATGGCCCGGAGGAAATCCTGGTGCCCTGGGGGGGTCTGGATGCCCTGGAGGAAATCCTGGTGCCCTGGAGGAGTCTGGATGGCCCGGAGGAAATCCTGGTGCCCTCGGGGGTCTGGATACCCTGGAGGAAATCCTGGTGCCCTGGGGGGTCTGGATGCCCTGGAGGAAATCCTGGTATCCTGAGGGGATTGGGAGCTCTGGGGGTCAGGCTGTTCTGGGGGACGCTGCTGCCCTGTGGGGCCGGGGTTCGGCTCTCAAAACAGTTGCAAAAAGACCAAAACCATCTGATACTGAATAAATCCCTGGTCTCGTCCCGGCACTGCTGGATGCTGGGTGTGTTTCTGGCCCTGATTTCCAAAAGTTCAGAATCAGGTTCGTGTAAGGTGCTTTTAACTAAATATGCGGGCTTTTTCACAGCTTCTGTATTTTGCACATGAGTTTCCTTGCTCTGTTCCTCTTTCTTGTTTGACGCTGAAAACCAGCTCTTTTTGCCCAGCTCTTCTCCGTCCTAACATGGAAAAGGACAAGGCAGTGATTGTGAAATACTGTCAGATTAACAAAATGGACGAAGTAGAAAGCATATATTATTGCTTGTACTTTACTTATATTCTCTCCATGTTGTTCTGTAGCTGTATAAAAAAATAGAGTACTTTCACACAGAAATTCAGCTTTCCATTTGATGTTAATTTTTGCATATAAATACATTTTTTTAAAGTTATTGGAGGACTTTTAAGTTATTGAACACTAACGAGTCCTCCAAAGGAAGAGTTTTTATTCAGAATTCTCGCAGGTGTAAAGTAAGACTTTGGGCTAGGCTGGTTACTTTTGTTGGGCTGCCAAGATTTGTTCCCCTTTTTTTTTTCTTCTGTGACTTCAGAGAAATCCAGACAATGAGAAGAAAAATAACTGGGGCTAGGGAAAGTTTGTGGAAAAAAAAAAGACCTGGATAAAGTGACCTACAGTCCTAGTCTGAATTCAGTAAAAGCAAAGAGAAAGAACCTAGGAGTAAAAAAAAACAAAACAGCAAAAAGAGTAAGTAGACTATCTTCCATCTTCAGGTGCAGACAGATCTCTCCATTGGACACTCCTCTGATTGTTTTAGGATTAGTATTATGGTCCTTGTATTACCTACACGACTAGAGATGAGGCCTCCCCTCTACAAACACAGATAAAGAGAAAGCCTTGTCCCCAAAACCTTGGAGAGTGTAATCACCCTGGAGCAGGGGGGCTGGTGACAGGGATGTCTGAAGTGACTTGTCACACAGCGAGCGGCACAGACAAGGAATAGCACTCCTTTGAAAAGGGCAAACTATCCTTGATGCTTCAAGTGATTTCCAGACTTAGATCTTTCAAGTTCCCAGAGGAAATAATAGGGTTGTGGAAGCCCCAAGTTTATCCTCCTAACTGACCTTAAATTCAACAAAGCACACAGACAATATAAAGAATGCCCGGATCACATGGAAACTGTTGGTTTCAGGACTTAGGCACTCAGCTGGAGATACGTGAGCCCTGATCTTTAACCTCAGGGAAGACGTTGGGGGACATCAAAGCATTCCCCCTTTTTTTTTTTTTGAGCTGATCATAACTTAATTCAGGCAACAAGGATGGGCTCTCTCTTGAGTCACCGAAGTTTATCCATCCTTGGAAACTTTCATCTTTTTTTGAAGTTTGCATCACTTTCTAGAAGAGAATACTGAAAAACTGGGATCTGAAGGGCTAACTAATGATCTAATGACTCAGCTGGTAAAATTCAGTGGGAGGAGGAGGTTACTGTGGTGTGGGGACAGCTTCAGCAAATGGAGCAGAGAGACTGGGACTTGACTAAGACAAAACCAGACTGAAATATCTCCTCTTCCCTTTTTTTGGAAATGTTTGCCAAAAATAAGAGTTGCCCACCAAGGTTACACGTAGCCTCTTATCAACACCCTGGCTCTGCAAAGCCTCATAAATTTTAGAGCTGTAAACCCACTTTGTTTCTTTGCTCTGCAGAATAAAATGTGAGACCACAGGGAGGTGTTTTGCTGTCATCTGTATCCTGTTTACGAATTTTGTAGCTCTGGCTTTGCTCTATGTTTGCTTTTCCCTTACAAAGAAAAAAAAATGACAAAACAAAAGCCCTTGATGCCTTATTAAGAATCAAAGAAAAAAAAACACAGTCAGTGAAAATAAGCCTGAGGAAGTGTAACTGCATCCAGCTACTCAGTTCAGAAAAGATGATATAGGTGGGACTTACAGGCAGCAGGATAAGATCCATGGAATTGCTCAGGAGCAGGAGGGAAGTGCTACAGATGGAAGTCATAGATATAACAAAGTCCCACGTTGCTGGGGTTGCAAGTTCATGGCAATTTAAGAAGAAGACTGCCAATGTGTCCTTAAAAAGGTATAAAAAGGACACCAAATGAGGCCATTTATGTATCTGTTTTTTTCTCCCACGTTGGCGTGTAAGCGTGGCTCTGAGTGCAAACAAGCATCTGAGAACATCTGCTTTGAGATGATCCATAAAGTGATTTAATTTTGTGTGTGTGACCTGTGACGGGCACTTTGAGGGTCTATGGATAACTACTAAGGGAATCCACAAAGCAGAATGTAGGAAGTCAGCAAACTTCATGTAAGAGACACTCTGGGGAGTCTGCAGTTCCAAACAAGGGCAAAACCAGTGCATTAATGGAAGTAATATTTTTTTCTTTTCTCAGCTATTTATTAAAAGACAACTCCTCAGTTCCTCTTGATAGATTTAGATTACCTTGAAAAGAAATTCATCCCACTCCCCTTTAAAAAACAATACTGCTGCAGGACAAAAAATCCCAGATATGGTTTTAAACAGTTAATATTATATTCCTCAAATACTATCTCTAGAAAATTTATTGGTACAACACAACAATTCTAAATTGTACAAAATTTCTGTCCATGACATTATCATCTTAAATACTTGATAAAATGACATGATGAAAAAATCATAAAAGCTTTAAGTCACATATATTGCATATGCAGTGTGGAATTATTATTATTATTATTATTATTATTATTATTATTGTTGTTGTTGTTGTTGTTGTTGTTATCGTTGTTACAGCAGCAAAGCTGTAGCACTAGTATACTCTATCTAAGCAAAAAGCTGTTGTAGTTGCATTTTGTTACATAGAACATCCATTTTCTTAAATATCAGAGATCTTGTCTTCAGTGTGATCTCACCTCTTTGAAATATTTGAAGTTTTGCACTGGTAGGAGTCATTCCTTAGTGTCATACAAACATCCTGTACCTTTGTGTGATAGCCAGCATAGATGGACAGATTCACATTTTATTCTAAAAATAGGTGTTTACTCATTAGAATGCATTTATTCAAAGTTTAGACTTGCTAGAAAGAATCCTAACTACTCATGGAATGGTTTTATTGACAGTGATTTATGTTCTGACCCCACCACTGCTTCTGTCAAGTTGCTGCAGGCTTCCATGTACACAAGGTTATTTTTAGGCCCAGTGGGTTTGGGGAGTTGTTTGATTGATGAAGAGAAACCCAATATCAGTAATCTAAAGATTTTCATAATGCTCTTGCAGCCAGAAGAGGGCTTGGGAAGCTGATGTTGGGAAGGACGAGAGTTTAACAGAGGAGTTTTGCAGATATACAGAAGGTTTTGTAGGAATGAAAGCAAGTTTTGATATAGAAGAAAAGAATTGCTGAGCCAGTCTTACTGGGTAACTAGAAGGCAAAGAGCAAGTGAGTTGGAAGGGGCTTTTATGGCTTAGAGCAAAGGATAAGTCCACCTCAAACAAAAGATGTTTTTACCAAACAAAAGGATTTTCACAGGCAAACAAAAAAGCCAATGTTGCAAGTAAAGAAAAGATCTCTCACTGCAAAACGAGTCCCAAAGTTTAACATGTAACTACTAACCAATAATTAGCTAGTCACTAACATAATATAGGAATTTTAGCAGTTTTGATAAGTTATATGTAAATGTAAAAGGTATTGTGTATGATGTTAATAGTCATGATGTTAGTAGTCATATATTAAGATGCTCTGTAATAAAAAGTATATAATGCATTGTAACCAGAACTAGAGGGGCTTCAGGACACACAGCTTGCCTATTGCCAGCACGACCCTCTACTGCTGTAACCTCCTCTATGCAATAAACAGCATTTTAAGAGCTGGCTGAAGCCTGTGTCTCTCCGTCAGGCTCTTAGAGCTGTGTTTTGGGATGACATTTTGGGTGGCACTGAGCTCTGTGATTCCCTCCCCACAGGCGCTATCCCACGGTGGAGCTGCGTGCCGAGACCTTCAACGGCTCCACGCACGTCCCCATCCCCTCGGACAGCTCCTTCCTCAAGGCCCTGCTCTTTGAGCTCAGGCTGGTGGATGAACACGTGTTCGTGGAGCAGAGGGACAGCTGCACCCGGATCAGCCACTCCTCCGTGCATTCCGTGGCCACCGCTGCCGGGGAGCTCTGGCCAGTGCTGGCCTTCCACAAGAGCGGCCTCATCTACGCCTGTGTCCCGCTGGTGGAGGGGACCCTGGAGCCACGGCCACCCCTCCTGACCATCAGTGGGCTCTCACAGGGACTGGCTCTGCTGTTGGGCATCATGGACTACATCTCTCCCAGCAGGAAAAACGAGGCTGAGCTGAACACAAAGATCGGGCAGCTCCGCAATCTGCTGATCCAGGCGTGTCCCCTGGGCACGCCCCTGAACACCAACATCCGCAGCCTGAACAGCTCCTTCGAGGACATCCAGGAGATGCCTGCAGATAAGGATCAGCCAGCCTGGAGATCCAGCACCTACAAGGGCAAACCTCAGGTGAATGTCTGCATCACTGAGAAGGTCAGGTGTATGCAGTATGACCAGAGGGATGTGGTGGACACGTGGCAAGTTTATGGAGCTGTGAATTGCAAGGTGAGAGCATTTGATGTGCAAAATAGTTTTTGTGCAAAATAAGTACTCATGTGATGTAAAATGATATACTGAGTTGAAAATTTTCTCGATTTTGTTGTCTGGGTCACATTCAGGAATTATTGGTACCTTTGACTGCTTGGCCACACTGCCCTTACTTTCAATGAACCACTGAAATGCCTGAATTGGACAAAATATATCCAGGCTGAGATGTTTAAATGTCTTCTACAAGTGTCTTTACATGACCATTTTTAATTATTTTTCTTGCCAAATGAAAGTTTAATCTTCTGTCTTTCCTTGTTCTTCTACAACAACATTTTGATCCCACACATGCTGGTGTTTCATGACATAGGAACAGTTGATAAAGAACCTGGTGAAAGAAACTGGTTGTATGATTGTTTTGCATGGTTTGTGTGTGATAGTTTTCATTGTAGAATCCCGGAATGGTTTGGGTTGGAAGGGACCTTAAAGATCATCTCATTCCAACCCCCTACCATGGGCAGGGACACCTTCCACTGTCCCAGGTTGCTCCAAACACTGTCCAACCAGGCCTTGAACACTTCCAGGGATGAGCTTCCCTGGGCATTGTTTAATATTAAAATACCTCTTCATTTAATATTGCATATTAGGGACTATTGACTAAATACATCCATAATAATTATGGAATATATTCAAATTTGTAACTATAATTTGTACTATAATCTATTCTTTGCTCTGAATTATGCTTAGGAAGCACACAATATTATCTTGGCACACTGTATTTGTAACTGCCAGTGTTTTACAAGGAGGGACACCTGCTAATAAAATGGTAATTTATTTATTTGCATGAAGTGGGATACTCATCTCTAAAGGAGGCTGACCTAAATGCTGCACTTTCAAAGGTTGGGTCATTTCCCAGCTGCCATGCTGGTAGGGACTGTGTGGGTGAGCAGCTTCCTGCTCTCAGAGGGACAATTCCCAGGTCATTTTGCAGGGTGGGATGGCCTTATGTAAGAAGAAAGCCCAGGTGTGATCATGGCCTGCTGAGCTGGCACGGAGAGGGGATGAGACAAGGGACAGTCACTATGACAGAGCTGGCGTGGGACCACAGAGGCCATCCAGAGCATGCTGGAATCCATTAAGTGGATGTTGTAAAAGAACCTAATTAATTAAATTGTCAGCAAATGTGTGAGACTGATGTCCTTGTACTGGTGGTTAGTACTAGTGATCAAAGCCAACTGAAAATTGGTAGGGATTTTATTTATTTTTAATGCTAAAAATGTCTTTTATTTTGGAACATCTCATTGTAACTCAGTTCAGGTATTTTAGAATAATGTCTTGACTTCCTTTTTCCAAGTGTGACATAGAGGGGTCTGCACCAAACGTCACCCTCAGCCTGACTCTCCCCACCAACGCGCCCCCGCTGCAGGACATCGTGGTCCATCACTGTGTGACTTCTGTGGACCCTGCCATGCTGATGTCCACCAGTGCCGAGCCTCTGCATGATTCTGTCTACAATGGACCTTACAAATTCCCTTTCATTCCTCCTTCAGATTCCTTCAACCTGTGTTACTACACTTCCCAGGTAACAACACGCTCCCAGCCCGTGCTGTTTTCTAATGTTCAAACAGAAATAAAAACACCTCTGTGGGCATGCTGGAGTGAGTTTGAGTCCAATATAGGTAATAAAACATTATATAAAATGGTTTTTATGTAATAAACTGCTTGGAAGGCACTTAAGGACTTGAGTTGTCTGAGTCATGTTCAGGAACTACCTTTGCTTGGCAATGCTGCTCTTTCTTTAAATCAGCCACTTAAGTGCTTGAATTAGGTAAAATAGATCCAGGCTGAGATGTCAAGTGCATGCCCCCCAAGTCTCTGTTATCACAAGCAGCCTGAAGAATTTAGAACAGTCAGTAATTAATATCTGTTTGGGGTCTTTTTTAAAGTATTTTAGCAATGAAAACAATATATAACTGATCTTGTGATTATGGTGTTAATATATCTTGAGAATGAATATAGTTTTTTCCAGGTTCCTGTCCCACCGATTTTGGGATGTTACCAACTAGTTGAAGAGGGATCACAGATAAAAATAACAGTTAATTTAAAGCTCCATGAAAGCATAAAGAATTCTTTTGAGTACTGTGAAGCTCGTATACCTTTCTTCAACAGGTAAGAATAAAGAAAGACTAAATAAATTTCTTCCATTTCTCTGTTGTCTTCCCAAAATGAACTTGTCAGGAGTCAATATAAAAGATTATGCTCCATCAAGGTGCTACCAGTGAACACCAACCTGGGAATTCTTTAATTTCCAGAATACAGAATTATACCAGAATATCTGGTAACATTCCAAACACTTCTGTTTCTCATCCTGTTTCCCTGTGGTATTTTCTCAAGTGAAACACTGCCACAATCCCCCAGGTGGATTAAACTGGAGATCACTTCCAACCCAGGGTTACCTGTTCCTTAAGACTGCTAATCCTAGCTACAGATCAGCTTATCAAAAATACAGTTATTTCAAATTAAAACGATAGTTTTCATCTAAGCCTCTCTGACAGCTGCCATGACCATGCTGCCAGGTAATTGTCATGAAAATTCAGAGATGGAATGATACAAAGTTGCTGATGGTGATCATAGCGTTAGTAAAACACTATCAGTGAACTAAAACATCAACAGCTCCTTTGTGATTACTGGGCTGAGAGCACGGTGATTTCCTCCTGCTCTGTAATTTCTTCTCATAAATTAGCAGTGTGCTCAGATACTATGATTTGTCTGTATCCACATAAATAATGTCAGCATTTCCTGGCTTTCTGTAAAAAAACAGGCAGTAACAAATGCTGAATGATAGCAATTCCAGTGGTTTTATTTCTCCTCTCTCACATGTAGGGGCCCCATTGCTCAGCTGGAGTACAAAGTTAGTTATGGCCAACTGGATCTGTCCCGGGAGAAGAGCCTCCTGGTTTGGGTCATTGGTAAGGAGCTCACCCCTGGGACTGCCCTTCCTCCCCCAGCCCCTTCTCTGCAGCCTGGGCACAGCTATGTGACATCTAATAGATGCTCTCTCTACCTTTAGGACAGAAGTTCCCCAAATCTTTGGAAGTTTCCCTGACTGGAACTCTGTCCTTCGGCACTGCAGGCAAAGAGCACCCAACCGATTATGTGTGCACTGGGAACACTGCATATGTAAAAGTAAGTCATAGGCTCTGGGAAAAGAGGCCTTAGTAGTCACTTTTTTATTGTCTTCAATTGAAGATACATTGATTTAAAATCTCATATTCTCAGCAGGGACTTTTGTTTTCCTGCCTAGAGGATTTGACATCCTGTCGCTTTGGAGTACCCTTGCACACCCAGAGCGTGTGACACAGATGGCCAGGATTTGCACAGCAAGGGTGACAATGTGCATCTGATGGTGTTTTCCCTCTCTTTTTATAGCTGTATTTTAGGATCCCAGACTTTACACTTACTGGATGTTACATAGACCAGCATTCTGTTCAGATCTTTGTTCCAGGGAAGCCCAAAATTACTGCATGTGAGTTGTTAAAATTGAATTGAAATTAGGAACTGGGTATCAGTGACTAAAATTACATAACTAAAGTTGGGCTTTTGTTCTTTGCTTTTGAGTTGGTTTTTTTTTGTGATGTTTAAAGCATCTCTGGAGTAGGGACTGGCCTCTATCTTTGAGATGAGAGCTCTTACAAAGTCAGTATCTCTCTGGGGCTCTCTCCCCTTTGCCCTGGTTCCTATACTCTCCATAATGGCAGAACTTTTTTGGGGGCACAGGGAATGATCCTCCATAGTCTGGCTCTTGTTTAGGACACCTTTGTCAGAGACATTTTGGGGGGTGGCACTACCCAGGTACAGAACTCAGTTTCTGCATGCAAAGTGACACTGCTGCTGTCAGTGTCACCACACCAGCATCCCTTGGTGGATGTGGCTCTACACTGAATGTGTGAAGCAGAACCCAAATCTGCTTTTTGTTAGCACATGAGCACTGCCAAGCCTGCAGCAAAAGTACCCTAAATGGCACACAGAAAGCACTCATTAAACCTGAGCAGCTCTGCCTAATGGAAGCATTTTTATTTGTAGCTGTCTCTCTGTTGCAACTTCTGCCAGTCATGGTAGCAGAACTCTGTGAATGCCTTTTGAAAAGCATGGTCTACACTGTTAATTTTGTGACAGGTCACACTCAGCCCTGAATTGTAACACAGAAAAAGCAGCATTTTCATGTTTTATTTCGAGCATGCAATTTATATTCATTGAACAAAATCCAAGCCATCCACCTGCTTTTGACTTAACCTCTGTTTGAATTTTAAGCTCATGACTGATACATTAGTAAAGGTAATTGAAGCTGAGACTTTAAATGTCTCATTATCAGAAACGATTTTCAAATAATAGTAAGAGTCTTACAGTTTAAAGAGGCCATTATACCTTTTCTGTAAACTGGTAAGGATGGATTAGTAGTCACTTAACTTGGATGAAGGAATGTCTGATTGTAAGGCACCCTGTAATGCTTATTTTTCTTGCCTGTTTTTTCCCTTTAGCCCGGGAACTGATTTCTTCTGATTACTACATCTGGAATTCCAAAGCACCAGCACCTATGGTGTACAAGCCCTTACTTGACTAATGTATTTGGGAATAATTTTTATATTTAAACAAAGCACAGTGTTAATGATATTTTTGTCATGATACAGTAAAATAAATATTCTTCAGCACTTTTGCTTCCTGTGTATTCCTAAAAATTTCTGTTGGTGGAAAACAAGATGTCACTTGTCTTAAAAACATGAGTTGGTTTTAAAGTGTTGAGTCATGGCTGGCAGCCTAAAGAGGACAATTTGAAATGTACTTACTGTGGCTGGTTTTACTTTCCCTTCTAACTTTAACTGGTACAAAATATGTCCCAGGTTTTACAGGTACAGACATTGAGATTCCCAGTTACTCCCAGTTACTTCACTGGTTTCCCATGGCAGGATGGGAAAGGTTTCAGCATCCTGTTCCTGTCCTGAAATCACAAGAATCTGATCAAACTCCAAATTCAGAGAACAATTCAAAGCAGAAGTTGTTATTTTTACAAGATGTGTACAGAATACACACCAGTCAATAATTTACAGGGATTTTCAAGAGGAGGAATATGGCATGAGCAGCACTTCTGAAAGTGGAGGCAATTTTAATTAAGGAATCTTTATTGCCTCTGCCAGCAGAAGTGGTGAATTCCCTTGCACACATGCCTGTGAAAGCAGAGCTGTGAACTGGGGTTTTCAGCTCACAAGACTGGTTCTGAGGAGGCAAAATCAGCTAAGTTTGCTGGAGGTCCAGAAACCATCACTGAGCTGTTTTTCCTGGAAAAGTAGGTGGAAAAGTCTCAATTTACAGATTCCAGCCTGATTTTTGACATCTGCAGGAACACAGCAACTGGACTTTAGGACAGTTACCAGGAAATGTGCAGATTCTGAAGGGCAGGTGAGGAGGTGCCAGGACCTGGAGAGCAGCACAAAACCAGAGGATGCTGAGTCCTAACAGATCTACTCCTGCTCTGCCTCGTGTTTCACTGTGCTCTGTGGGGTAAATCAGATCAGGGATTGTGCAAGGAGGGAAGTTTTAAGCTATAATCTGAAAAATACTTAGATTGATAGAATAATCTAATGGGTTGGTTAAATGTTGTAGAGGGTGGAATCATTCTTGTGAAACACTGTTGAGCTGAAACTGCTGTGCAAACTTAGAAAACAGAGCTATGCTCTGTACCCTGTTCCACGCAGGTGATGTGTCTGTTTTGTTCAGCAGCAAAAGGTGAGTTTGTGATTTTCCCAGGACCCAGCCCCTCCCTGCTGGAGTTGTCCACATGCCTGGACACCACGGTGTGAGTGGGAAGAGGAGCTCTCTGCTGGAAGGGATTAGAGCCTGTTCTGGACACCAGGCCACAGTGTTTGGCTTCCACCTACCCATGAGAAAAGTGGGAGCTCTGCTCTTCACAGCAGCACTCTGCAGGAATGGATTTTCTTACTCAAATACTCCTCAAATTCTGGGAAGCAATGGCACTGCCTAAATTTATGGTATCTTAGGAGACCCTTGGCACTTAATAGAAGGGAATTCTTCTAAATCCTGGTATTTTGTGTTTCCCTCTTGCCCATGTCTCTGACTCTCTCATGGTTAGGGGAGTTGTGGTGCTCAGGAATGGAGGCTCTGGCTAAAAATGCCATTTATTTTACAAAAGCTGTGAATTGGAATGATGAACTGGGTATATGAACTGCTCTGCACACACCCAGTAGGGCAGGTTTGGAGGGAGGGAGGGGGCAGGTGATGTTTCCCTTCTAGCCCTGAGCAGTTTTTCACACCAGCCATCACCTGTTTTGATTTGTTATCAAGGTTTGCTCTGCAATTGCTGCAGTGCTCTGCTCAGGGACAGCTCTGTAGTGAGAAAAGTGGGGGAAGGAGCCCTGTCTGCCTTTTTTAAGAGTGGCTGAAATCTCTCTGCAGGTGTGAGTGTCCAGCACACTCTGTTCCTTGGAACACCAGGAACAGGGAAGGCAGCAAAACACACCAGGTTAAAGCTGTGCACACAGCTTCACCCAGCATTGTGCAGCCCCTGTGGGACACCCACACTGGGGACGAAGCCAGAGGGAAAGCTTCTCCTGGCCTTTGGGAAGGGCCCGTGCTCATGGATCCTTCATAAATATTCATAAGGTAGGAAAGTAGTAAACTCATGTTAGTGAACTCACTAAATTAGGGGACACTGGGTAGGTAATGCTGGGAGAGTTCAAGGAGTTACAAATGACTGAACTTTTCTCTGTTTCTCTGTTCCCTCTGTAGTTGCCCAGGTAATTTCGTTTTTTCTTTATGTGCTCTGATCACTTGTCCTGTTTTATGAAAGGAGAAAAGCCCTTCAAAACCTAAATCGGGAAGATCTGATGTAGAGCTCACATGAGCCTGAGGTCTCCCAGGGCAGAGCTGGTACCTAACAGAGGTTCTGGTGGGCTCTAAAGGTGATCAATTCAGTGGCATTCCTTTAGCTCTTTAATAAAATAAGCAAGTTTTTAATACAAGAGTTTCTTTATATAGAAATATGTTAAAGGGAAAAAAACAAAAATATTCTTTTGGTATGGAGTGCTGTTTCTTCTTCCAGTGTTTGCTGCTTGAAGTGCTTCTATTTAAAATTTTGTCACAGACATAGATTATATGAGATATTCATGGAGGTAACTTTGCACAAAGACTTTCCAAAAGAAGTGGCCAAAGAGTTCTCCAGACTTTGTATTGTGTTTCAGAGGACCAGAAGAAAACTAAGATGCAAAGAACGTAAAACAAGAAATGTAAGGACTTAAATAATGGGCTGCAAACCTGACATTCCTCCCCCCAAAAAAACCCAACAAACTGGGTATAAATATTAAGGAGTTAATATGGAACTCACTTCATTAGTGAAATTAATTTGTTCAATTTCATTAAAATTTGGGAGTGATGTAAGAAACAGCAATTAAAATTAATTTAAAGCAAATACACACTATCAAAGCTTTTGAGGTGAGACTGAACATTAATTGGCAATGAGAATTGATGTAACAGACCTCTAAGAAATTAAAATAATGCAAAATCCATGTATAACTCACTAAGTGCAGCAAAAATGGCTGAGATTTCTAAATCCAGTGGTGTTGAGGAACCCTCATCAAACATGTTTTAGAGCCCAACTGATTTGTTTTAACACTTGTGGAAGTGGGGAATTTGTGGGGAATTTGCACTGAGGTTCCCAGAGGCTGAGAAGCTGAAATTCCTGTTCCTCTCACCACAGAAGGGAATGAATCCCTCTAACACAGTTCCATGTTATCAAATCTGTCACTGATCACTACTCAGTAATTTGATGGTTTTCCAATTTTCTGGAAGCCCTTTCCTCCCACCAAGGTATTTGGTGACAACTCCAAGATGCTTTATGCCAGTTCCTCAAGAACTTTGGGGTAAATCCTGTTCCTTCAGATAATTTGGAAGTAGTCACTTTTTTTGCATAATTTAGCCCTTCCCACCTCTGCATTTTTTTGCTTTTTTTTTTCTGCTGTGGCCATTTGTTATTAGTAAACACTGAAACAACGAGGCATTAAACATTCCATGGTTGTCCCCTGTTTATTCATGCTGTCCTAGGAATTGGCCACACTTTGTCCTGTTTGTATAAGCCCTGCTGAGATCTAAGACAGGAGAGAATTTGTAAGTCCGTGTTTGTCCCTCACTACTTCTGCTGACTCCCTCCCCACCACCTCCCTTTTCTCTCATCCTTAAGGGGCAGACAAAATAAAAGGTACTTCCATTTTACAGTGGGGAAAACCAGGCCCACACAAAGCTGGATGAATCCTGAGAGCACCATGGCAGGAAATCCCTGCAGCCCTCGATCCCAAATGAGACATTAGATGAGGATTTTGTGGGTCCCAATTTGGGAAGTGCAAGTTTCCCTGGAAGAGCTGCTGCAGCTCTGTATGGCTGTCAGTGGGAATCCCACAGGGACACCTTGGGGCTGATTCTAAATTTCATCCCCATGCCTCTATTCCCCTCTTGCTACCAAAATCTTGGTAGCACACAAACCCAATGCAACAATTCAGGTGCAGGGAACAGAGATTTAGCTCTGACTGTGACTTCCCTGGACATCCTGGGGCACAAGCACAGGGATAGGTGCCACTCACTGACCACCTAAAATTCCTCTTTCTTATTTCCCTAAATCTCATGTTGCCCTAAGATGCACCAATCTGCTGATTTTTGCAGAAATGAGGTGGTAATTCAGTAAGGGGATAATTCATGCATGGGAGCAAGACCTGAGAGAAACAAAGCTCTTTTCCCCTAAAAATGGGGATTGTCTCTCTTGTGAGCAGGCTGGCATTAAAGCACTGTCTCTCTCCACCCACACCCACACCCACATCCAAAGGACCAGGGGGTCGTTGCTTTCTGCAGCCCTGCAGCAGACAGGACACCCAGCCAGTATTCCCAAGAGGCTTCCCAAGGAAACCAGCATTCCTGGAACTGGAGTGCTGCACGTGAGGGAGGACAGCAGTGCCACCACTCCATCCCAAATCAAGGGGGCCAGGGAGCAGCTGGAAAAGAGAGGAGCTGTACTTCTCCCAGGGATTGGGATGTCCCATGGCTCCCCCAACCAAACCTCAGTCCTCAAAGGGGCCAGAGGGCTCTCCCAAAGAATTCCCATTAAAGATGCACCTGTCCCCCAGGATGCCACACCCTCAACAAGTCAAACCAAATATTACAGGGAGCTCTCAACCCTCAGGGATGCTTTTTTCCTAAGGACTCCTGACCTACAGTGCAACTGAAAATCTGATATTTTAAGCCACAGGCGTGCCCCCTTTTCTCCTTCTTGCTTTTATGAGACCTCCAAGAAACCTGGTCGAGCTCTAGATAATTTTTGAAAGCTTGATGCCATTTGTAGAGATACGTAACAGCAGAGAACTAAACCCAACCCATTTTCTCCCCAATGAGATCAGCTGGTCACTTTTGATTTTCTCTAGAAACCTATCACTTCAGGACCTTTCTTTTTCCTTTTTCTTTATTTTTTTTGAAGTAAAAGTCTGTTTCCCGTTTGGTAGGTGACCTGTTTAATGTTTTCCCTGTGTCTGGGAACTCCTTAGTGTAATTAGCGACCTTTGAACTCCACAACTAATCCTGAGCTATTTTGTATTCCTTACTCATCTTTAAGGCTGGACCTTTCTTTTCTTTTGAGTCCGCTGCCACAATTAAAGAAGAAACAGCTGCATTTCAAAGGGATTCCAATTCCAGAAGCTTAATCGTGATTGACATGTTCTTATTCTAAGCTATAAGAAACTCTAAGAGTCCTTTCTTGGGTTAAAACTTCAATCATTTTCTAAAAAATTATCTCAATATGGATTTTATTCATTTTCTTTGATAACCATTCTTTGTGATTTTTTTAACTTGAAAGATGCTTTGAGTTTGTGATGAATATGAATTGCACCCACCAAAAGAATGAATGGTGTCGGGCTTGGGCTGGATGCAGAAGTGCCTAAATTCCATTTATTGTCAAAATCTGATTATGAAACCTGACGTCCTCCGTGTAGCCTGACATCATTCCACATGCCCCAAAGGAAGGAGAGGTGGAAGCTCTTGCAAATGAACCCCAGGAAGGCTGGGGAGGGAGATAGTATAAAGCATTCCTCAGAAATATATATATATATTTATATTAACAGTTTTTCCCATTTTTATAGCACAGTTTAAGAAGCCATTACCTTCCAGTCCTGGAAGGGCCCCTCTTCACTCTTGGATAAATGAATTCCCAATGAAAAATCACAGTCAAAGCAGCTGCCATAAAACAAGGATAATTCACGAGGTTTAAAATTATTGCCACAACCCCACAACAAACCCTGAGCGAGGCTGTGGTGCTTAAATCTCCTCCAAGGGCTGATCCTAGAAAATGATGGGAGCCTATTGGGTCCCGTTATTTAATTATCTCCCTCTCACTTACATTCAAATTCAGTGTGACCTCTGAAAGATGGGATGGAAAGGAAGAAAAAAAAATCAGAACAAAAAGCTTGAAAATCTGTTTGTGTGTTTGCCCAGATCCACCTGATCTTTGGCACACGGATCCATGGGCATCACTGATGGTCTAAACCTGCCCAAAACGATCCCAAAGAGCCCCAGGAACAGCATCAGGCAAGACCTGGTGTTCCTAAGACAAAGGTCAAATAAAAAAAGGATGCTAATAAACAGCCCTCCAGTTTAAAGGGACTTTTTTTTTTTTTTGAGGATTACATCTTAAATTCCGACAAATCAGATTTAGGAGTTACTGAAAGTGAAATTGATCCATCGCTCAGCCAAACTTTGCAATACTTTCCTGTTCTGACATCATTTAGATAGTTAGCTGCATTATCAGATTAAAAACCATTGTACAGGGCCGCTGAAAGGAAAAGGAGCCAAAAAGCTAAACACTGCCTGAATTCTGAACCTTTTAACCTGGCTGAAGTACGGTGGGGTCCCTGTTATGCAAATACCTTCAATCCTCTGCTAAGTTCAGTGGAAATAATTTTCTTGAATGACAGGTTTATTCAGCAAGGATTCAGTTGGCGATTAATCCCCCTTTGATCTAAGGTATTTCACTTAACTACCAGTTACCTCGTCCTGACAAAGTGCAACCGAGATTAGGGAGATCACCAGAACACGGCCGGGCTGCGCGTTTATTCTCCCCAGCCGTTCAAAGGGAAGGGCCAGGAATGCAATCTATTCCCAGTATTTGAAGATGGAAAGTCCTGTCTCCCGAGTTAGAAAGTCAATTGAATATCAAGTGGGGCTCGGTCCTGGCCGAGCACCAGCTCCCGACCTGAGATATTCCCGCTCCTGGGGATATTTTTGTTCTGACCCTGCTTCCAGCCAGGTTTTCACCAGAGCTGCCTCTTTATTTCAGATCAGCACGTGGCACTGTGGAAAAGACCTTTGCTTTTGGGAAAAGAGGCTATTTCCCGATTTTCAGCTATTATTTCTCCATTTTTGAAAAAAAATTTTGCTAAAAAATCCCTTTTGCACTTCTCCTGTGAGTTTATATATTTATTCATATATAATATATATAATATAGAAATGAATATTACGTATATTATAAATGCATATATTTTAAAAACTGATAATAGATTAGCTGATAATAGATCTTGTTCAAATTACATCAGAACAAGAAAGTTTTGTGTGGGATGGATCAATCTCACTTTCAGTAACTCCTAAACCTGAATTGTTGGAATTTAAGATGCAGTTCTTGGAAAAAAACCCAAATACTTCCTTTTTAACTGGACGGCTGTTTATTTGCATCCCTTTTTTTATTTGACCTTTGTCTTAGGAACACCAAGTCTTACCTGCTGCCATTCCTGGGGCACTTTGGGATCATTTTGGGACAGGTTTATATGGCTGGATACATATTTATACCTCCAGCAGGCATGGTGTAATGTTTTTCTGCCAAAACCTATTCATGAAGGAAAATACATCACTACAGTGACAGAATCATACCTTAAAATAAAAAAAAAAAGTCAGGCAACTGCTCCATGCCTGCCTGACATCCAAAATAAAGCATTTTTTTACTCTGCTTACTCATTCACCAATATGTTTTCCCTTTTTGCTGAATTATGACATCATTTTGTAGCAGCATCCACTCCAAAAATGCTGCAGCGACCACGGGAGCATGGTCCTGATCCAGGGCTTAGCTGGGTCAGCCCGTGAGAAGCTGATTAGGGGATTGGGCACAAAGCTGCATTTCCCTGTCCGAGGGGAAAGGCGGAACAATATCATTTGTGGGATTCTCCCCGTGGTGAAAGTGGCTGCTGGGATTTCCACTCTGAACTCGCTGATTTTAGGGGGGGGTTGTTTGTATGTAAATAGGGCTGAGAGAGGGGAGGAAAATTGTCTTATTCTACTTTTAGGACTTTTACCCATCCTGAGATATCAGGCAGTTGCTTAAACAAATTCCTTGCCTGTAGAATCTGTTAAAGTCAACCTCCTAAAGCATAACCATGTTCGTAAGTCCTTGCAGATTCTGGGGCTGTATTTGGGTATTTCTCCACTCCACGGGCAAACTCTAAACCATCCTTCATCTCTGTTGCTATTTTTTTACTCCCCTGTGTGAAATAAATAATTGTAATTTTTAAAAAGCTGCTCTGCAGGTTGAACACTTCGGTGTGAAGGGGCTGGAGCCTGCCCTGGGGTCTCCCCCATCCCAGCTGCATCCCCTCCTCTTTTATTCCCATTTTATAGAATCCCAGAATCCTGGAACAGTTTGGGTTGGAAGAGACCTTAAAGATCATCCAGTTCCACCCCCCTGCCAGCCACGGGCAGGGAAATTTTAATTTCCAATGAAAATTTCCCCGTGGGATTCCACAGCCTCAGAATCCTCCCGAAGGCTCATCGAAGGCCCCCATCACACTTGATCAGGTCAATAATACACAAACTAAGAAGGATTTGCACTCGAGACAGTAACAGCTTCTCAAGAGCCATTACAGTGTAGAGGCTTTCAGAAAGAAATCCCTTTTAAGAAATGCCAGGCTCTGGAGTAACGTGATAGTCCGTAAGGCTTTAGGGTCTTTCTAGCAAATATAATGTTACGTGTGCTTTCCAAGGGAAGTTAACCCACTTACAAGTCAGGAAAAAATAAGATAGGAGGATACTTGACTATATGAACTCTGTATTTGACTATAAGAACTCTGCAATGAACCAGTGAGGGAGAGAAATTTGTATTTGAAAATAAACCCAAATTGTTGTCTGCATAATAAATACAGGGGGACTGCAAGCAGTCAAAGCAAAGAGCCACAAAGCCCATGCTGATCTCCATAGTGCATCATCAGGGGCAGATAATTGATGACTTGGTTTAGCTAAATTAAATTATTTAGGAAATAATTTTAGAAAATTTAATTTACATTAAATTATTTAGAAAATTGGGCTGTTTCTGTTTGAAATTCAGAAAATGTTTGCTCCTGTTTTGAGCAAAAAGAAAAGTGGGGAGAGAGTGTTGCTGCTTTGTGATATTTGTGTCAGTCTGTGTTCATGTCTATACAATAAATACATACATATGTACATAAATAAGATGGGAAATACGGCAAAACAGCTGAATGGCATTTATCAGTTTTGTTGGCTGTTTTTCACAAATTGAGCAATAAAAATTTTTCATCAAATATGTAATACAGGATGATATTCTATGCTGATTACATTAAAAACTATTTGCTGATTATTTATAGTAACTGATGGCTAATTGCTTAATAAACAGGGTTTTGTTCAGAACCAGAAGGCATCTCCAACATGTCTGAAATGTGGATAATTTCTAATTTTCAGCCCTCAGCAGCATTTCTAGAGGAGAAACCCCCAAACCCCCTCGCAGAGCTCTGCTTTAATTGCAGTGTGCACTCGGTCAACCTCCCAATTTCCATAAGGGCAGGGATGCATCAGCAAAGGCAGAACTTTGCTCGCTCCAGCAGCGCCGCAGATTTCCTGGGAATGGAAATCCTGATGTTCTCCAAAGGCCGTTCCTGCCCCCCTGTGGTGGCACCAAACCCGGCAGGGAGGGCTGGATAAGGAGCTGGCTTGGATTTCTGGGGCGTCTGGGCTCTTGTTGGATCCCAGAAATCTGGGAGTTTTGGAGCTTTCTGTGCTTTCTGGCACTGACCCCCTGGAGAACACTGCTTTTGACCTGAGGCCTTGGAGAAGGCTCCAAATTTGAGTGATGGAGTTAAAATCACGGGGGTGTAGTTTGAATGGAAGTGTGTGAGGTTTTTATAACATAGTAATAGGTATGGGACAAGATGGAGGATTTTGTGTGGTGTCTTTTTCTGTCTTCTTTTTTCTTCTTCTTCATGGTTTCACGTAGTAGTTTCTGGTTGGACAGCTAGTGCTGCACTGAGGGTCACACAGGAGTTTTGTTCTTGGGTCAAAAGTATAAATAATACGGGTGTTAGTTCTTTATTGGACTGTTTAGCTTTAAAATACCTCGTAACTAGCTAGATTCAGGCCTCCTGGCTGATGTTCCACTGCCATCTGGCTCTCTGAGGGTCACTGGGTCACTTTTTCTTGATGGGAGGACATTTTACAGAGGGTCTGGAGTGACAGGGAGAGGGGATGGATTCAAACTGGCAGAGGGCAGGGTGAGATGGGATGTTGGGAAAAAATTCTTCCTTTTCAGGGTGGTGAGGCACAGGTTTCCAGAGAAGCTGTGGCTGCCCCTGGATCCCTGGAAGTGTCCAAGGCCAGGCTGGACAGGGCTTGGAGCAACCTGGGATAGGGGAAGGTGTCCCTGCCCATGTCAGGGGGTGGAACTGGATGAGCTTTAATCTCCTTTCCTACAATCCTCTGATTCACTGGTGTGGCTGGTTTGCTGCAGCCTTCCATGGTGTGAGCACTGCAAACATCTTCACTCTACTCCTTCCACTCAGCCACCCTCATCCTCACCCATTTTTATTTTATCCTGTCATGTATTTCTCATCCAGGCAGATATTTCCTCAGAGTTTGGCTTCATTTTGGGGATGGGAGAAGGCTGGGAATTACTTCGTTGTCACAGCTTGGCCTTTGCAAGCATTTAGGATCATTCTCAGGCTCATGCCACAGCAGCTCCTGTCCCCTCTGAGCCTGGAGCAGATCCAGCCTCATCCCAGGCCATGGCAGCTCCCTGGGATGGCCCAGGTGAACAGAGGTGCCTCACTCTGGGAAAACCTCTGGTGGCTACAACAATCTGAACAAAGCCTAGAAATAGACTCAGGGTTATATTCACAAATTTCTGTGGGATCACTTTGCCATTGGCAGGACTTCTCCAAGGTTTCTTCCAGTTTTCAGAAGAATTTTCCCATTTCAAGGCTCAGGAGTGCAATATTATGCACCTTTCACCCCTAAACCTCGCTAAAGGAGCAATAGCAATCATGAACTGATTTTTGCTTCCATTTTTCTACTCATTGGCAGAAAAAGTGTGTCCACACTTCTCCCTGAGCTTTACTGAGTGCCAGTAGAATCATTGTCAGGCTGGTTGTGTTTATTGATACCAGAGGGTGAGCTGGGATTGCAGACTGGGAAATTGCTAAAATAGCTAAAATAGGCACAATAAAATAGCTAAAATAGACATACTATATGCCTGATAATAAAATAGACACATTTGGCTTGGAGCCACAGAGAGAACAAGCAGAATGGAGCTAACATCAGCCCATTCCTACAAAATCCTACAAAATCCCTGCACTCCCAACCCCTGCTCCAACACATCAACCCTGCTCCAACACATCAACCCTGCTCCTCAGCCTCTGTGCTTGTCCAGGGATCTGGCTGGAGAATGAACAGTGCCAGATGAAGGGAGCTGTATTGTCTGAGCAGTCTGACAGCACAACTGGGGGCTATTGCCACGGGAATAAATCATCCCCAGACATTTCTTCACCTCCTCAACAGGTGCCCGTATCTGTTTCTGCGGCCGGCGGGAGCTGCTTTTCCTACATGAAACCGTAGATCAGCGCCTGGTGGCACTTCCAATTCAATTAACTTACTCACTGGAACTCCCAGAGAAACTGAATATGACCAGAACAAGAGGGGAAGCTGGGCCAAATTAATAGGACGAGATCCTTTTACAGCCCTGGCCAGCAATCCTGAGCAGCAGCCCTGAAAAGCAAATTGGAACAAGCAAATTGCTGTTGAAAAATTCTTTCAGCACTCGGCTGTTGCTACTCAGCCGGTCACTGCTGGGAGTCAAAGGTTGGAAAATCCCGGGATGGTGCTGACAATGGAGGCATTCTTATGACAAACATTTACATTTTATTTATTGGTGTGTTGGAGGTAGATTAGTCTCATCTTCGGTCGCTCAGGATAGGCTGCACCGTTTGGAGAGGAGAGTAGTGGGAACAAGCATTTTATTGTGGGGGAAAAAAACAATAAAATCATATTTCCTGCTCCTAGCCTAAGGAAAGGATGGTCAGATTTTGAAGATTATCCTCAGGAGAAAGCTATTGTCCCTAAGGACTTCTTTTAAGGAAAAAGCACATGATGGGGGATTTTTCTCTGATTCCAAATTAAGTTCTCTTCAAAAATAATGGCATTTTATGTATATGCCTGACTTGCCATGTGCTTCATGCAAAAGTCCTGCTGCTTTCCTTCATGGAGACCAGGGCACGCAGCAATAATTCAAAGTGTCTAATCAATGTTTTGTACAGATGCAAACTTGTGTGTGGGCATTGTTGACATGTGTGTGGTTGTGTAACCCCATACTCATGGGAAACTCATAATTTTGTAAAAGGAATAATTCCAAGTTCACAGCTGCAATTTCCACTGAACCTTTTTGACTTTCAATGAGCTTTGGAGAAGGAGAGGGAGAGGAATCTCTTTTGGGGGAATGGACAAGATAAGGAAATCATAAGCACATTATGAGATATCCTTCTTCTGAATTATGTCCCAGACTTTATTTTATAGATAAAAAAGCACCAATGTACCTGTAGGATAAAATGCTGGGGAAAAGAAAAGGGAAAATACCCAGCTGGGACCCAAGAGAATGGTTTGAACTGGAAGAACAATCACAGTGAGCAAGTTCCTCTCTCTCACGGCAGTGCTGGTCCCATGGAGGCTCCTGTGTCTGGGGATGTCCCATCCCCAGGACTCTGCCCCAAAAACTTTGGGACAGCTGCTACAAGGGGCAATCTCTTTGGCAGCCTCCTCCTGGCTCTTGTGGGACAGGCACACAGCAGAGAGCAGGGCTGGTGTTGATGCTTTCCACAATAATGACCTCAAATCCAGCCCTGTCCTTGTCAATTATTTGGGAAAGCTAAGCCCCAAATCCCTTTACTCTCTCCTGCTGCTCATCCCTGCTGGCCCACAGACAAGAGCTGAGGGAGTGCTTGTTCACAGAAAGAATTTCTCTATTTTTCTGTGGTTTCCTTCTCTTCCCCTTGGTACCTGGGAGCAGAGTGGAAGGAAAGACCAGAGAGACCATCAGCAAGGAGAGTGCTGGTCCCAGGGGTAGGATTTGTGTGCTGGCTGCCCTTGGCCACCTCTCTCTAGAAAGGCAAGAGATTTTTGGTGGTGATATTTTGCCCGTAGATCCCAAACTGGAGCATTCCATGGGCCACAAAATCTCTCCTGCCCCACACTCCAGAAGCAGCAGGACAGTAAATCCCAAGGTGAGCCCTGCAGCAAACACTGGATGTTCACTCTGGCTCTTCCCAGGAAGCAAAGAATGAGCCATAAAACCTCCAGCCCATGCTCAGCCAGCCCTTGGACAATGACCAAAGTCCATTTGATCTCCAAAGCTGCACCAGCCTGAGTTGCAATGAGGCCACTCTGGCCAGCAAAGCTTCTGCTGCAAGACTCACATGTCCACAAGGAGATTTTGCTTTGTTTTCTTCCTGAAAGCCCAAAGCTTCCATGAAACATCTTTTGTGTCATTTTCCTCCCGTTACCTCTTCCCCATCTTTGCTTTCGGCACAATGCTGCCATCAAATTCCACAAAACATTAAACAATTTGCTCAAGCAAAAATCTACTCCTGTCCCTGCCCAGCTACATTGGATTCTGCAGGAAAACTTGGAGCATCATCCTGCACTAAGAAAGGATGGAGAGGAAAGGTGTGCCCTGGTTTTCTTTTATTCATGACCATGTATGGAACAAAATGAGCTCACTGGAGAGGGACTCTTGCCAGGAACTGTAGTGATAGGACAAGGAGAAATGAGTTAAGACTGAAAGAGGGGAAATTTAAGTCAGATATACAGAACAAATTCCTCCCTGTGAGGGTGGTGGGGTCCTGGCACAGGGTGCCCAGAGAAGCTGGGGCTGCCCCTGGATCCCTGGAAGTGTCCAAGGCCAGGTTGGATGGGGATTGGAGCAACCTGGGATAGTGGAAGGTGTCCCTGCCCAAACCATTCTGCAATTCTATACCTGTTCAATTCTAGGTGGGATTTGCAATAAATCTCCCTTTATCCCCAGAGAAGGGCTGTAGGATTCTTTACACATCCTTGTAAACCTAAAGCAACCCAGCACTCTGAGTAGTTGGACTACTGACACCTGATCCAAAGAGCAAGGCCACTGTATCAAATACTTTGCACCTTTTAAATTCCAGTGGCCTTATTTCAAGCATTCAATATTTTCCCTCATTTTTGATTCAACTTATTTTTAGCTTTTTTTTCCACTGTCAAATGTATTGAAGCTGACATAATTATCGCTCTGCCTCCCCCAAAGGCATGTATTTACCTACTTGTTAAAAGGCTTTTTCCATGCTGCCATGCTGTTGCTGTGACAAGATGACTTTGAAGGCACAGTAGGTAAAATAATATTGTATATTGCACAGCAACCCCAACAACGAAATGTTAATTTAACCAATAAAGTAACCACATCGTAATTATAATAATCACTGCTCCTTATCTCTTAACAGGGCTAAAAGTGGAAATCAGATTTGCCATGTAGTGCATGTCAGCTCTGAAATTACTACACAAATCACTCCGAGCAGTGAAGTTTTTAGCCCCACCACCTCTAACTCATGGAAAGGATTCTCTGGAGAGTTCAACATGGTCTCAGAGCCATCATCTTCCTCCCCCAGCTCCCTCCTGCCCCAGCATCACTCTGGCAATAAATCATCCAGGGGCTGTGCTGGGACAGTCTCTCTGAGCAGGTAATTAGGATTTAGCCATCATTCCTTTGTGCTTCCAAACCTCTCTGCTGGCTTTGAGACTCCCACCCTGCTTCTCGTTCCCAATGTCACACAAATAAATGGATGCCAAGTTCTCTTTGAAACTCAGACATGAGTTACTGAAAATAAAGTAAATCTGTGGCAGTGATGGACATCTTAGAGAGCTTGCACTGGGAAAGAAAGGCAAGGAGAAGGATGGAGAGCTTTTTTTGTATTTGTAGGCATGGCAATAACTGCTTTTTGCCCTTTTGCTGAGCAGCAAGTTAGGAAGAGTGTGGTCCAGTGCAGCTGGAGGGAGGATGATCTAAAGCTGTACAAGGGAATTAGCACAGCTTAGTCCATGGCTGCTCCCCAAAACAGCAAGGCTGGAGCCATCTCAGGGTGGGTACCCCAGCCTGGAGAGGAAGAGGCTGGAGCTGCTCATCCCAGTGCCTGGATGGCACTGAAGGGACCCCAGCCTGTGCCCAGGCACACTCCAGGGATCCAGGATTGCTTGGGAACCATGCCCAGCTCAATCACAAGGGGCTCCTTTTCCTGCCTTTACAGCTATTGCAGAGATGGGATGGTCCAGCTGACCTTCCCAGCTTAAAAATCTGTGCTGGGAATGTGCCACAAACCTCCCTGGGATGTGGGGCAAGTGCACAGATGGAACAGGGGCAGCTGCAGACAGAAGACCCCATAACCCCACAACAGCACCATGGGTTAATTCCTGCTCCTGCTGCAGGATGTGGCTTCCAGACCAAAGCTGCCTGGCCAGGAGCCCCTTGCTAAAGGCATGGTTGTTGTTCCCCTGAGGGAAGGATCTGTAAGTGATCCCAAGAAGGTCCTGACATCCCCTACAGAGGAGCTTTTTGAGGATAATTCTCTTACAGCCCGAGCGGCGTTTACTCCAACACCACGAGTCTGTGTGAGGTCTGAAAACAGATTTTTCCCTTCTCACATTTTATGGGGTGTGGAAATAAAGCCAATTCCCATCCCAGGCCAAATCCCCCAGCCAGATGCCAATCTGGCTCCCGACTGTGATCCTCAAGCTAATATTAACTTGACACACAGGCAACAGCAGAAATGAGGAATTTGAAGAGCAGGCCTGGGTCCATGCTAGTGTGGGTTTGGAATTTTAGCCCAGAACTTTTGATCTGAAAATTGATCTGTGGCTTTGCAACACACCTCAGGAGCCACCATTAAACATCACAATATCTAATGCTAAAATGCTAATAAACCTATCTGGGCAGGTTTTCAAGATATCAGTCTTTCTCTTCCCTGAAAAAGTCCTGGAAGCAGCAATATTTCAGGAAACCTTGGTAATATTTCAGTGCAGCCCTTGGTACTGGGCTTCACTGACCAAACCACCCCAGGGGAAATGAAGCAGCTCTTGGCATGGCCAGTGGGTGCTGTCAGCCAGGTTGTCCTTTTGCCAGTGTCAACCCAGTAAAATATTTCTTGTATTTCCCATTGCTACTCCAAAAGTGGATCTTTCTCCTTTTTTCTCCTCCAGGGTTGTCACAGGGGTGGACACCAGAGAATTCCCCACGGTGACTCCATCCTTTCCTCAGGCTAATGAGGAAATGCAGCAGTAACTCTTTCCTCTGTGTTAAATAGAGGGGGCTTAAGCCATCTCCACACGGCTCCTCCTCACCCCAGCACTCCCAAGAACATTTTAACACCAAATCTGCAGTGCCCATGGCACTTCCCAGGCCTCAGAGGTGACAAACCTTTATTGTCACCTGCAAATGCCACTTTGTGCATTCTGGGGACTAACGGTGAGAAAATGTAGCCGTGCCTCTTTTTAATTTTCTCATCAGATTAGAGGCATGCACGTGGCAGGGGTTAATTGCCAGCAACTTTAATTGTTACCCTATGACTCCTGCTTCCCTCGTGTGTTAGTGGCACACAGTCAGGGCTAATAGTGAGAAAATTTGACTGTAGCTCCACCACTCTCTCTTCATTAGGCTAATGGAACATTTTCCTCTCATTTTCTCCCCGGGGTAGCTGTAGGAGTGCTACCTTATAATTGTTGCTCTTACTGTAATTGGCAGTAGTAGGAGGATGTATAATCTCATTGTCTTTCCTGTGCAGTGCTAGATTTACTTATGACCTATTGACAATTCCCAGCCAGTAGCTGTAGCACCGTGAGGGCTGCATTAGCTTTTCCCCCCCAGCAAAGGGGAGACTGCACAAAGGCTGTGATTAACCAGAAAGAACAGGAGACTAAGATGTCCCACAGGACCAAATGCTAACATCAGGAACAGCAAACAAAGGCACTGCTGACCCTGAAGGGACCTTGATATCCAATTCCCAGGATTCAGAACAACCTTTGTGGGTTCTCATGGTGTGTTCTCATCTCACTGGCAAAACACCAAGGGTTAAATTCATCACCAAAAATGGACCAGGCTGTCTTCCACACTACCTTCCACCATAGCTGGGTGAGAAAATGAGGTCCTCAGAGCCCGTAGGTGAGGTGGGATATTCCAGCTCCACTCAGCAAAGCACTTAAACTTGGCCTTAATTTTCCAGTTCTTGCTTTGGGGTTTTGCTTCACAGGGCCTTAAATCGGTTTGGCATGAACAAACCTGATCCTTCCTCCCAAACACGACTGCTGGATCCAGGAGCAGCTTGTAGATCATGGCTGCTGTTGCCAGGTGGCTGAAAAATAAGAGTTTTCCATGGATGACACCCTGCAAGCAGCTATTTCAGAGGCTGGCAGAGACCTTATTTGTGTCTCCATGTCTTTTCTACCAAGAAGTTGCTGCTCCTTTTGTCCCCTGATCCAGAGGAAAGCTCTTTGCTTTTAGTCACAGAGCAGTATTTTCATAGCAGCAGCCTCAGACCTTTAAAAAGTTTGGGTCAGGGTAAGCCATGAAGCTTTCCAGGCTGGAGGAATATTGTGAACAAGCATTTATCCAGTGGTCCCAACAGAGCCAGGATCAGGCCACTGGGTTATCCTGCTGCTTCTCAGGTGGAGAAAATAAATAGAGGCAAGTCAGGATCAGAGTTGGGATGAAGCTTGTGCAGAACCCTCCCATCATGTTTTTCCACTGGCTGAAATTATGCTCTTTTTTACCACCTCTCGTTCCTAAGGCTGAATCAATAAAAGCAATGCTTGGAAAATCCCTGTGTCTCCAAAACAGGGAGCACATGAAAAACAAATCTCTGTCCTCCACGCTGTTAGCTTTATTTATTTATTTTCCCATCTTCTCGCTGCTAAACAAAAAAATAAAAAGAGAAAAAATAAACAAACGCATACATAAATAAAGAGGGAAGCAAAGAAAAAAAACACTGACCCAAATCCACTGGCAAAGCAAAAAATGAAAGAAAGAGGGAGGGAACCACAAGATAAAACCACATCCTGGCTTTGTGCTCATACTCACGACAAGGGTCCTGCTCACCTCTCTGCTGCTCAGCCAAGTCTGTCTGTGCTCCCACGTCTTCCCAGCCCAGGAAAAGCAAGTTTAGGGCTGGTCAAGGGCATTCCATAGCAGGCAGGATTTTCTCTCACAAAGGAATTTGCCAGCTAGGCCCCAGAACATGACCCAGGTGATGAGCTTTGTCATTTGCAGCATCGCGTGCGGCAGCTATTCTGGGAGCCAAACCAGCTTTTCTGCACTGCTGAAATGCTTTGAACTCAGAGGGGTTGTCTCAGGGATGCCTCTGACAGCCAGAGCCAGAACACCCACCCTGACATATCCAGCACAGTTCATGGGGGAAGCTTTCCCAGGAAAGGCTGGGATTTTCCAGGGGAACATCGTACTTTTGGGTAGGATAGGAGATCCAGGCTCTCCAGGGAAGTGGTCCAGGCACCAAGTCAGCCAGAGTTCAAGGAGGATTTGGACAATACTCTCAGGCACAGGGTGAGATTCTTGGGCCAGGAATTGGACTTGATCCTTGTGGGTCCCTTCCAATGCAGGGTATCCTGTGATTCTCTGATCCTGCCCATCCAGAGGCAGAGATGCTCTGGTGAGTGCTCAGCTGCAGCCTGGTGGGAAACCCAAGCACGAAGATGCTCTGCAGGAGCAAGAGCCTGGATTGTCCCATGGGAGCAGAAACCCTGGGGAGTTGTACCAGGAAAACAAAGTGTTCAAAGAGAAATATTCATGGCTCATCCAGGAGGAGATGGACACAAACACCAAGCCCTGCACATCCCAACATCAGGAACAACCTGACATAATTTTTAAATCCCACCATGCATCCCACTCCTTGCTCTTTGTCCATGTCCAGGCTCTGAAGCTGACTGCTTGTCCTTCCCAGCCCTGTAATGGGGTCAAGTCACTGAATCCCAGAATAGTTCTGGTTGGAAGGAACCTTAAAGTTCATCCAATTCCACCCCCTGCCATGGACAGGGACACCTTCACACCTTCCCCTATCCCAGGTTGCTCCAGTCCCCATCCAACCTGGCCTGGAACACTTCCAGGCATGCCACAGCTTCTCTGGGTAACGTTTTCCAGGGCATCCCAGTCTGAGCCTCACTGGATGGGAGTTGGAAGTTTTGCTCCCATGAGAGGGAAAACCAGCCCTTATCAGGCCAGGATCAGCCCCTGCCAAGAGCAGCACACACGTGTTGATAGACAGGATGGATTTTTGTGTCAGAAGAGTGGTTTTTGCTTATCTTTCACTGCACACAGATGAGCTTATTAAAGCAAAGTAGGTCAGGCACATGATATAACAGTGTGATCTATGTGAAAGGCACTGGGAGGTGTTCATTGTGCTGAGACACTCCACTCCTGATGGATTTACTCCACTTCACACAAAAAGACTCGTCCAGAGCCAAATCCCCCAAACAAAGCCAGGAGCAAGCTCCCCACTAACTTCAGTGAGACCAAGATTTCAGCATCAGCCCCTGGTTTCTGCAGGGAAATACTTAAAGGAGTCCACAAAAGGAATTACTACCTCTGGATTCTATGGAAAATAAAAAGACTAATAAAATTAAAAATAAAGGAGTATAGTGCTGACTTCAGAAGGAGGATGACTTGACTTCTCCAGGCTGTAAGAGTTTGTTTCCTCATTGAACATAATCACAGAGTCACAGGATGGTTTGGGTTGGAAAGGGACCTTAAAGCTCATCCAGTTCCACCCCCTTCCATGGGCAGGGACACCTTCCACAGAACAGGCTGCTCCAAGCCCTGCCCAACCCGGCCTTGGACAATTCCACAACACTTGTAGCTCTGCAGGAACATGAACAGCCACATCTGTGCCTTCATCCAGCTGAAAATTACCCAGGTTTTGTCCTGCCTCATTCCCAGTTTCCTCCTCTCCCTGACCTGGCTGGCCACAGCACGGATGCTGATACAGGTCTGAAGGCTGGACTCAGCCCAGGGGTTCATTTCACCTCCTAGACAGAAGATTATTCTCATTTAGGCGTTAGCAAACCCTGACTCCTCACTGGTGAGCAGCTGGAAGTGGTACCCCCTTCAAGAGGTGTCAGATCCAGCAGAAGATGCCTGCCCTGGGCTGGCAGAGATAATCTCTCCCTCCCTGGTGACAGGCACCATCCAACGTTATCAAATCCAGCTCGTGGCTCATGCTTATTTAGAAAAGTCAGTTTGCTAATTGAGAAAAGTTTAATGAATTTTTGGTGCACGGAAAAAAAAAAAAAAGATTACTTTATATTACCAATGTGTTCATTTGAAAAATTCATTACATTTATGTATTGTGTTTTCATGTAAATACCTCAGCCAAAATGTATTAGCAAAGAATACAATATTATGGTTCATGGTTCATGTGGTATCTGAAAGGAATAATTGTATAACTAATCAGTGAAAACAAAGTAAATGTTCCTCTCGAGCTTGTACAATAAAAAACTGAATTAAAACTATTCAGGCTCAAAAATGCAAATATGCCATGTTTCCCATCAGCAAGAAAATAAAAAAAAAAATTAATATTTAGAAACCCACCTGCAGTACTGGGTTCAGGTCTGAGGGCCCCAGCTTGAGAAGGATGTGGAGATATTGGAACAAGTCCAGAGGAGGCCACACACATTCTCCAAGAGCTGGATTTCCTCTGCTCTGCAACCAGGCTGGGAGAGTCTGGGGGTGTTCACCTGGGGAGGAGAAGGCTCCAGGGAGAGCTCAGAGCCTCTTCCAGAGCCTAAAGGGGCTCCAGGAGAGCTGGAGAGGGACTGGGGACAAGGGATGGAATGACAGGACAAGGGGAAATGACTTCAAACTGACAAAAGACAGGGTTAGATGGGATATTGGGAAGGAATTCCTGGCTGTGAGAGTGGGGAGCCCTGGCACAGGATGCCCAGAGAAGCTGTGGCTGCCCCTGGATCCCTGGAAGTGCCCAAGGCCAGGTTGGACAGGGCTTGGAGCAACCTGGGATAATGGAAGGTGTCCCTGCCATGGCAGGGGATTGGAACTTGATGGACCTTAAGGTCCCTTTCTAACCCAAACCATTCTGGGGTTCTGTAATTCCAGGATCCAGGGTCTCTGGGATTTTCTGTCAGTCTCATCACAGGCCACTGACCCAGTGTTTGTTCAAACCACTTCCCTGTCCTACAGCCCCACCAAACAGTTCAGGCTGGACCGGGGTAGCTCAGTTTTGGGGTGGATTTTAAATGCAACTTTCTCAAATGATCCCTTCAGTGTTAGGGCAGAATGGGAACAAGGTGATTAATACACAGGAACAACCCCAGGATTACTCAAAAAACAACCTGCTGTTGAAGTATGCATTTGAATGCAATCAAAGCAGACAAGTGATGCTGGTATTTGTAATTCCACTTCAATCCCAGTTATTTCCTGCTCATTTATCTCTTTTCATGTACTTACATAGCTCAGACTGGCAGCATGAGACAGCTTTTCTCAGGGATGTCTCAGGGATGGATCCCTGTCCTTACACAGCCTGCTCTGAAACCCACAGATCAGAGCTACACTGAGATGATTTTTGGGAAGCAGAGAGTCTGGATGAGCAGCACAGCCCGTGGAGCTGGTACAGCAGGGCCACAGCCTCTGTGTTTTCCAGAGGGCAGGGATATGCTGCAAGCAGGTGAGAAGGAGGGGAAAAAAACCAAGGGGAATCCTCCTGACTCTGGGCATTCCCAAAAAGAGGGGAAAAGGAGGCTTTGCTCAGACTATGAAGAACTCAGTGGGGTCACTGATGCTGTGTCTCTGTAGAACCCCAGGACTTCAGACAATGCACAGTGGAGCTTCCTGGATGGGACCTGCATGTCGTGACAGCAAAGGAAAACAAAAACAAACCAAACAAACAAACAAAAAAAACACCCGAAGGATGGGAAAGGGAAAAAATCCACTTTCAGGACCACTTGGTGACATTCTGATTTTCACAGCCAATTGCCAACGCATTTTTCCTCACTCAGTACAAGCAGGGCTGATGAGCTTTCACCTAGGCTGCCAGCAAGGAAGGGTTTTGCTGCTCCTTCAGCAAAACCCCAAAGAGCAGAGGCAGAGGAGATCCAGCACCCACAGCCAAATTCCGAGGCTGCAGGGTGGGAGACAGAGAGCATCCAAAGCTGCTCACCTGGGCAGGATGAGGAGGCAGTTCCCAGCATAAATAAAGTCCTACAGGATGCCCTGTGTGGGGTGACACGAATCCCATGACTCTTAATGGATTGGGAACACCAAACCCAGCAGCTGGGGTGCTGCTTTTCCCAGAACCAGACTCATTCCCACGTTAATATCCGCAGTGCTAAATTATTCATTTCCTCAGGGCACACACCCTGCTCGGAGCCAGAGCTGGATAAAAGCGCTCAGGATGCTCTTACAGCATCCTGCGGGCTGCCACAGCATCCTGGGTCACTGTGGCTGGAATGAAGGAGCTGGTGCCTTCCCGGAGGGGCAGGATGAGCTGTAAATCCCCTGGGCTCCTGCGGGCTGCAGGGCTGGCCTCGAGCAGCGTGCACTGGCTCTGTGCAGCCACAAGAGTGTGCCTGCAGCACAGCTTTGGGAAAACGGGAGCGTTCAGCTCTGGGGATGTTAAAAACTCTCCTTCTCTGCAAGAGAAGGGTCCTGGCTCTGCCCTCAGACCCATACGGGATCCCCCTCTCTTTAAGGACCAGCCATGACTCTTGGCTGGAGAGGATTAGGATTTTGGAGCAGACAGTCTTTTGTTGCATGTCTGGGTAGGGATTTTCAAGGATGTTTTTATTTTCAGGCTCCTTAGAACTGCAGACTCTGGAGATGAGTCCTTGCATCTGCAGGGTGAGGTTCTTCTCTCCAATCTTTAACTTCATCCTTGGCAGTGCTGCATTAATTGTTGGAGTTGATGACCTTAGAGGTCTTTTTCAGCTTTAATGAATTTGTATTTCCATGATCTGAGCTGGTTACTCAGGTTCTTTATTATGAATATGCATTTCTAGGGCAAGTCCATTCAAACTTCACTCAGTGACTGTAGGACGAACACAGACTGCAGGGTTAAAAAGTGCATTCAAGAGAGCCAAGGGTGTTCAGTCCAGCTCCAGGGGCTGGTGCCTGTAGACATTGTCTTTGGACAGCCAAACTGATCTGAAAATTCACTCCTGTTGTTTGACACCTGCTTTCAGAGAATCACAAAATCATTAGGTTTGGAAAAGACCTACAAGATCATTGAGTCCAGCCTTTGACTGACCACCACTTTGTCAACCAGACTAGAGCCCTGAGAGCCACATCCTGTCATTTCTTGAACACCTCCAGGGCTGGGGACTCCATCACTTCCCTGGGCAGCCCATTCCAGTGCTTGACAACCCTGCTGTGAAGAAATTCCACCTGATGTCTGACCTGAACCTCCTCTGATGCAGCTTGAGGCCGTTTCCTCTTTTCCTGCCCCTTGTTACCTGGGAGCAGAGCCTGAGCCCCCCCTGGCAGTCCCCTCCTGTCAGGGAGTTGTGCAGAACCACGATGTCCCACCTGATCCCCCTTTTCTCCAGGCTGAGCCCCTTTTCCAGCTCCCTCAGCCCCTCTTAGTGCTCCAGACCCTTCTCCAGCTCCATTCCCTTCCCTGGACACACTCCAGCCCCCAATGTCCTTGTACTGAGGGGCCCAGAACTGAGCACAGCACTCGAGGTGTGGCCTCACCAGTGCCCAGCACCGGGGGACAGTCACTACCCTGCTCCTGTGGCCACACTATTCCCAATTCAAGCCAGGTACCACTGACCTCTTGCCCACCTGGGCACATTTGGACTGATGTTCAGCTGCTGTCACCAGCAGCTCTGGGTCCTTTCCTGCTGTGCTGTGCTTTCCAGCCTCTCTGCCCCAGCCTGGAATGCTCCATGGAGTTGTTGTGACCCAAATGCAGGACCCAGCCCTCGGCCCTGTTGAACCTCATGCTGTTGGTCTTGGCCCATGGATCCAGCCTGTGCAGATCCCTCTCAGAGCCCTCCTGCCCTCCAGCAGAGCAGCTCGCTGAGGGCACAGTGAGTCCATGCAGTGAGTCCCTGAGCCCACACAGTGATTCCATGAGTCCATGCAGGACCATGCACACCACTCACTTACCTGGGAAGGACTGCTCTGAGCATGGTTTGATGTCACACCCCTTCAGCATCAACCCCGGCCCCTCACTGCAAGTGCTCTGCTCTGCCAGGGTCCTCTGAGTCTGCTTGTGCTGGTTTCTGCCAAAAGGAGGAGGTGGTGGAGCAGTGAGTCAGTGCTGATGGCTTCTCCCTCTGCACAGATGGGCAGCCTTCTGCAGCCAGCACCAGCTGCAAGGCCCAACACAGAGGGTTTTGTCTGCAGGAGCCTGGGAGCAAAGCTCTGAGCCTTTAAACTCACATCTAGACCGATATCAGTGACTGCTGACCTCCACAGGGCTGGGAATTCCCACAGCACCCAGCTCCATCTGCAGGGCTCCCAGCAAGGAGCCAGGTCTGGTTTGGAGCTGAGCACTCCCACATCCCTGGGGATTTGGACAGAGCTGTTTGGGAGGCACTGAAGGAACCAAGCCCAGCTGCCAAGTCTTGGGCTTGGTGTGAAGCTGATCTCCCTCCCAGCAAAGGTGATGGGGAAGATGGATGGGGGCTGGCAGCAGCTCCCTGTCATCTCCCGTTTGTGAATGAAGACCTAACTCAGTTCCCATCTGCACCAGCCTGCTTGGACACGGACATCCAGGAAAAACAGCACAGCCAAGACAAACACTGGGTTCCAAAAGTGCTCACAGCTGACATATTGCTCATCTGAAGGCCAAGGAACTGCTGACTGCTCCAAAATGGAATCAGTGACCAGCTCTACCTCTCCATTATTCTTGACATCACATTTTCTTGCACAAATACATGGGAGGCTGGAGCATGTGAATGTTCATGGTATGAGAATATGACAGCAGAGAATGTTTTGGAAGCTATCTAGCTACTTAAAGTCTGTTAATAATTCTGATGCTATTAAAAAACCCCATAAAATTATTAGGACATAGATTTTCCCTTCTCTGTCTCTGCTGACTGGTTTATTTATCTCCTTGTGTTTTGCAGGGACCTGAATTCTTGTCTCCATGGAGTTATCAATACTGCCACCCAGATTTCTTTCCTCAGCAGGTAATACCCATCAGAGTCTATGATTATGTATAAATGGTTAATTACTCTTTCCCATGTTTATTATTTGGGATTTACCAACACAGAATTTCCCTGGAGTTTTCCCTACAGTCTCCAGGAGCGGGGATCTATTCTCTTCCCTTGACACAAATCTTTAGGTTAAACCATCCCATGTAATTGTGCAATACCAGCAAGCCATGGCAACTCAGAAATCCCCTTCTTTTCTGGTCAGTTCCAGAAGAGTTTATCTAGACCTTTAGGGGATCCTGCTTGATAACCTCTCTGTAGTGAAAAATGATCATTTTTTCTGTATTTTTTTCTCCTTCCTTTAAATAATTAGAAATCCCTGACAGGGCTTTCATCTTACACCATAATAAAGTAAGTTCTTTTAAAATGATTGTAATAAAGTAATTTTAAAAATTATTGCAATAAAGTAATTTTCTGCAGTGACTGATCTTCCAGCCTCCAGTGTATCCATGTATCCCAGTTTGCCTGCTATAGAAAGAAGAGCTGCCAGGCTGTGGTTTCCAGGGCACCTCTCCCAGCTCCACAACCACACTGATCCAGACTCATCCAACCCACATTCCCTTTTTGTCTTGTCTCCAGCACTGGTCAAAGGGAATATCTAGGAAAAGTACAGGAGCAGGATGAGCATAAAGTGATGTTTCTTCTGATTCTCTCTCAGCCTCCATTAATTTTCCTCTTGGGAACTTCCTGTGCCAAATACTTGCAGATAGTTGGAAACCCTCAGTTGCTGCTTCCCTCTGGTTCTCTGGAACACACATAAACTGTTGTCATTCCCAATTCCACCTTATCTACCCAATTCCACCTTTTGCCATCCCCTGTATGTATATATGTATATATGTATATATGTACATATATCCCCTTCACATCCATAAAGGAACCAGAACCGGGGTACCCAAGAAGGATTTATGAGTTATGGATTTCCATCATGACACAACAGTGTTAAAATCTGGTGCCACATTTACTACTTTCCATTCCTCTGCTAAGCATCACCACATCCAGTTTTCTTGGTTACACTTCTGATGCTTATTTTTTTCTCTTTAAAAGATTCAAATTCAAGAAGTTTGACATTTTCTACCCTGAATATTTCAGAGGATGCTGGAAAGCATCCAGTACTCATTTTATCACTTTACTTTTTGGCCAGATTTCAGTGTAGCCTTTTTTCTTTAGCACAGAATTAAAAGATCACACAACAGGTTAGTTTTCCATATGTTTCATTGTTTTAAATAATTAGCTTAATTTAGGCTCCTTTTGTGTTCTCCTTTCACAGACTTTGCAATCAACGTGTTTGCTAGCAAGTGAAGACATCATGAATGTATGTGTGTATTAGAGGGTAAATGCAGAAATTACATTCTGAATTCACTGACACGAACAGTCACCCCTACAACACGGTTTTGAGAGTTTAATCAAGAAACAAAAACTTGTGAGCCCAAACAAAACATCTTGACTTTCTCATTTCAATTGCTAAACACTCACCCAGGCTGCATGTGAATGAATTACCAACCCCAAAATTATGTGCATAAATTATTTGGCAAACAAGTCTGAGTAATGAACAAATGTGGGTGATTTGCTGTGTTGGGGAAGAGAAAGCGAGGCATGATTCATTCAATCACCCACTCGTTATGGCTGAGTCCCCAGGCTCAAATTAGGCAATAACCAAGGATCCTTCAGTGCAGGGGCTGGAGTGAGCTCAGCTGGGCTGTGAGCCTGCAGACACAGGATTTGGGAGTTCTGTGTGGCTGGGGCCAGTGTCTGCAGCGTCCAACACTCATCCATAGTGCTAAAGTGCCCAGCCAGTCCTGAGGCAGACACTTGGACACCCCTCATGCACCAGGAAATTGCAATTCCTGATCTCACTGCAAAATCACACATCTCTGGGCCAAATAATGGGCAATCTATGGCCTAAGCCAGACTGACTCTTCTCGTGTAGTGCGAGCAGGGTTCAGACTGGCAGAGAGTAGGGTTAGATTGGATATCAGGAAAAAATTCTTCCCTGTGAGGGTGGTGAGGCTCTGGCACAGGGTGCCCAGATAAAGCTGTGACTGCCCCATTCCTGGAAGGCCAGGTTGGGTGGGGATTGGAGCAACCTGAGATAGTGGAAGGTGTCCCTGCCCATGGCAGAGGCTTGGAACTGGGTGGGCTTTAAGGTCACTTCCAACCCAAACCACTCCGTGATCATACAGGCACAAGAGAGGCTCACCTTGTGCCATCCCTGATTTTCAGTACTTACACTGGATACCACTATTAGAAAATGTGGAAATGATGCACAGACCGAGCTGGATCCAAACCTGTACTCCCATTTGTAATTGCAGAAGAGGTTTGAGTTCTTTACCTCATTAATTAGGCTGTCTTCTGACCATTTCTTCTTTTTCACACACACTTATTACTCCTTTGGGTTTCAAGGTTTGCATGGGATATCTGGAAATCTTGTTCTTGAAGGATTTGACAAACTTGTGCCCAGTGTGACCAATATCCAACAGCTGCTGTCCATCCATCCATGCCCTCAGCCCCACCTCCTGCCCTCTGAGCCAACAAAACACACAAAGTTCAGCTTCCCAGCTGCCCAGCTGCTCTTTGCCCTCACCAGGCTTGTGTTCCAGACCTCTGATGTTCGGGCAGAAGCATTGGGCTGCCTGTGCTAGATGGTCACTCAGTGCATGCACGGAGCAAAACCAACATCCAGAGATCATCCAGGAACCAAGGATCAACAAAACATCCTCTGTCCTGAAGCTTTGTGGTTAAAACTTCCTCAATCTGACTTTTGAAAGAAAGAACAGAATAAAAGTATTCAGAGCAAAAAGTGACTTGTTATTTTTCTTTGACTTTGCTGAGCATCGAAACAAGTGCAAAGGTGACATTCCTGGGGAACTTTTATTCCAACCATCCTCCTTCAGCCACTCCTGATTTTCAGTGTATAAGTAGCAGGTGGTGCAGAAGACACTGCCAAGGCTCACTTGGAGGATATTTTTGAAAGCATTAAAAAAATTCCCTTTAACTATTCTGAGCACTGCAGGCAGCTCTTTTCTGCCTCAGAAGGGGATGTGGAAACTTGGGTTTCCTCCCCAAAAGCAAAATACCTCAGCCTATCCCTAGTCCTGCATGAGCCAACTGAGCCTCAGTGTAGAATAGACACCACGAGCTGAATTCCTCCCCTGGGGAAACCAGAGCTGAGTTATTGTTCAGCAGCATCAGGAATTGATTCAGTGTGAATGGGAGAATAAAAAATCCAGGCAAAACCATGAGATCCCAGCCAGCAATACACTTACACCCACATCTAAGCTTAAGGTCATGAACAGTCCCAAGTAAAATACCAGGACTGGATGTACTGGCCGTAAGTGCATAAAAATGGGTTTATACATGCACAGTAATAAATTTTAGCAAGGATGGTGTTTTAAGTTGCCTAATTCCCTGCAGCACTTTGGAGTTTCTGTTTCCAGTTATCTCAAATATCTATGCCAAGGTGAAGGGAGAGTGACAGGCCCAGTACTTGTACAGTGTGGTGTGGAGCAAGCAGGAGTTTCACTTCCCAGGCCAGCTATTTTCCCTCTACTCCCTGAGGGAATCCAGTTGAAAGGGCAATTTGTCCCTGTAGTGTCATATAAGAGAAGAAAGCAACAAGTTTTGTACACCAATATACACTGGAACACTGATTAATACTCAGGTAATGTAATTTTTACTAAATTAGATTGGCAGTTACAAAATGCTTTGCTAATTCTGTTTTCAGTGTTCTGCCAGTGACATTAATGTGAGTGATATGGCCTGAGCTTCCTGCTGGACACACAATTCTGTGGTGTAAAATCCACTTTTGACCATCACAGATTATTGTATGGCTGGAGTTTTAACAGAAGAAGAGTACAAAAATACCTCAAGAACCTTCTCTACTCTTCATCTGTAACAGGGCAGGGATGAATTGAGTTATTTTTGTTCTTGAGAGCTTTCCATGATAACTCTCTTTAGGAGCTTATTATGGGATTTACTGTTCATTCAGGTCACATTTTTCAGAATTCTCCTGGTCAGACACATCTCTTACACCTTCCTGGTGAATCTCTGAAACACTTTGCACTCAGCTCTTTATAAGTCCATATATACAATATTTCCTTGTCCTGCTTATGTCTTTCCTAACAGAAGTCTAACTAATGTCAAGACTCACAACTTGAATGTTTTCCCCTCTGTCCCAAAGCCTGTTACTCTGCCATGGAAGGAAATGAGGTTGATTTGACATGATTTGTTCTTGACAAATCCACGTTGACTGTCTCTAATCTCCTTGTCTTCTCTTACATGCTTACAAATTGTTTGATTATTTGTTCCAGGATTTCTCAGGAAACTGGAGGTAAACTGATGTGTCTGTAACTCCCTAACTCCTTTCAATCTTCTCCTTTTCTATTAAATTTCCATCCTCGCCTTCAGTTTTTTAAGGTATTTACTCATAAAATATTTCATACCTTAGAGAATCTATCAGCAAATCAGGAACTAGCAGAGGAAGTTCTAAAAAGATGACCGTATTTTAATGACCTAAATTGCTATATGGTATTTTAATCAGTTTTTGGCAGATTATTATGGGGTTTTAGGTTTGGTTTTCTTTCTTTTTTCGAAACACTACAGTTTTGGTCTGTCTCTATTGTACAGCTTTCAGCAAGCTCGCTTATAGCATCACATGATTTTTTAATATGCTGTAACTGTTCTGCTTGATAGCTATAAAACCAAACCCAGTCAAAGTGGTCAGACTGAGCCTGAAACTGTTGATGGGTGTTACTGCAAGAAAGAAGGCCTGAATTTCCTGCCAGTGTGCTCCTTTCACACAATGAAGTGGGATGGGTCAGAGTGTGTGGGTGAGCAGTTCATGCAAGGAGATCAACATATTGACTTGCCCAAGTGCAAAATCCCTCCTTGTGCAACGCTGGGAGCAGGGAACAATGATGGATGAGAAAGCCAGACATGCCCAATTCTCACAGCACCCTCCCTGCTGTGCCAGGCCTGCTCCCAGTGCAGCTGGGTCCAGCTGAGGTCAGCTGCCAGCATCAGCTTTGCAGCCATACATTGAGCTTTCCTGGATATCACACTTGCACCTTCCCCCAGATTCTTCCTTCTTTTCCAGTGTTTAATAAAGGTTTGGGAAGGGGAGAGCTGTCTCCAGCTATCCACAGTGCAGTGCATCATTTGAAATTAATCATTCCCCATCAGCTTCCCAGGCCAGATGCCAGGCACAGTGGAGTCAATCCTCTTCCATGAAATCATCTCTGAAGCAGCATCTCTGCTCCTAAGTGCATTTTCACTGGGTTTCTAAGCACACATCAAACCCGGGTCCGACAGAAAGAGATTTTCTCTGCTCCTTGCATTGTTTTTTCCAAAATTACCAAAGGGCACTGTGTTCACAGGAGACAAGGAGAAGTAAAAGGAGCCCTGGCAGGGTAGCAGATAGTAAGAAACTCTTCCTGAAAAACATAAGAGCACCCTATCAGAAGGAGAATGAGGTTATGGACACACCTTTTCCTCCCGCTGAGTCATGATTTCTTCCTGCCACTGACAGTACACAGGGAAAGAGCAGCCAGCTCCCCGTCAGTGATCAAAGACTCACATGATTTCACTTACAGGATGAAAAATGAGGCAAGACCAAGAAATGAAATAAATATTGTTATGATTGACTTATCCTTCAAAGATCTCTGGTTTGTATTCTTTTTTTTAACCTGCCAAATCCCTCTCACTGTCATTTCACACTTGGTTTCAACACAGCTACAGAGGTGGAGATGGCAATTCTCCTGCTTATTGATCTTGACATGACATATCCTTGTCTCACACGGACAAAAATGTTACTGCTGTCAAAAGAGATGCAGGCGGTGACTTTTGTGTCTTCCTCTGGTAAAATAAACTCGGATTATGGCACGGGGTCAGTGCTGTGGGAGTTGCAGACACCGGAGTGCTGTACAACACTCCCCTCTTGTGATTCCTCTCGTTACAACACTTTGCAAACCGCAGCCTTTCCCCATTAACCTCTTTTACATGGCAGATTGCCTCCCTGAGCACGAACCCTGCCCTTCAGTAGCCACTTTCCTCAGTGGGAACTGAACAACACTATTTGAACATACATTTTGGTTTTACTGATTGCCTCCTCCCCTGTGCCTATAACCCTGTGTTATTTTTTACCTGATTCTCTATTTGCTGCACCAGGAACTTGGACAGACCTGATATTCCCACCTTTGTCAGCACATGCTGCATTTCCTATCTAAATGCAGAGATCAGTGCAGAAATTTCAGACCTACAGGTACATCTTTGCTATTCTCGTGTATTTATTGGAGCTGCAAAGGACCAGAGCCAGGCTGCTTCAGTGAAATGACAGCATCTTTGCCCACACAGTGCCTGTCTCTAAATTTTGAAAGCATCACAGAAAAAAAAAAAAGGATCAGTGCAGGATTCCTGCTCACCATGGCGAGGTTTGGTTGCTCTCAGGAAATGGCAGAGTTGGACACTGGTCCAGAAGGGAAGGGAAGCTGGGGACTGAGCGTGGCAGCGAGGTGGGATGGGTGGAAGAGGGGAGGACACCAGGGTGGCCTTGCTGTCACAGGCACAGCCCAACACACCTGAGCAAAGCAAGCAGAGACACCTTGGTGACAGTGACCAGGCTCAGCCCAGACGGCCCAACAAGCCCATGGGGAAGCACAGGGTGAAGCAGGAATGCTCATGCTGGACCTATCTCAAAGCTTGACCCCAAACTCCCAGGAAGGGGGACACCCTCAGGGCCATAGCACTGACAAGTCCCACAAAAAACTTTTACTTGCTCACATGAAAAAGCAGATTCCAAAATATATAATTTATTTTTTTATTTGGATAGGTGGAAATGAAAAATAGATTTAATTACTGCTTTTCTGGTGTGCTCAGAGCTTAAGTAATGCAGTCACCATTAGGAATGAGTTTTTAAAATAATTTTTGTTAACAAGTGAAGAACAACAGAGAACTTTTCAGTTCTACTTCTGTATCACACACTCATGTCAAACTACTTCCCCTTCTTTGAGAGAAAAACCCAACAACTTCTTTATTAAGCACCAACCCACTCCTACATTTTATTGCCTAGATTAAGTACAGCTCATTATTTTGTCCCCAGCATCCTTATTTCTGGGGCAGCTGAGATGTCACTTTGTTACCACAGGGAACAAAGGCATGTTTTAGATGTTCCTTTTCTACTATAATACCTTGAGAGCAACTGTGAAACTAAATCAAACTGTAGTTACTTGCCTTAAACAATGAAGAAAAGAGAAAGAGCACCAGCAGCTCCCTTTCTTTTCACAGATATTGGGACTAAGTTTCCAAAGTTTGCTAAGTTGCTCTTTTCTTAACAAATTAGCCATGAATACCTCCAAGGCCACAGAGCTATGAACAAAGAATGACAAACAACAAGGCCTGTGTCTGAGCCCCATCCCTGCCCCAGAAAACATGGTTTGTGATGGGCATGAGTGTGGTCAGGGCTGAGGGATGTTCAAAAACCAGTGAGAGGAAAACTAAGGAGCAAAATGTACCTAAAATTAGGGGGGGAAATAAAAAGGTGTGGCTTCTGGTTGAGAACATGCATTTTCAAAGCAAGTGTTTTCATAACAGAGAAGAGAACTAAGACAACCTTAAGTCTAGTAGGAACTTAGACTGAGAATATCTCAGCAGTAGCCATAGAATCACAGAACTGTGGAATGGTTTGGGTTGGAAGGGGCCCTAAAGATCTTCTCATTCCAACCCCCTGCCATAGACAGGAACACCTTCCACTAGACCAGGCTTTCATCATCATTTGGATTATCTTCATCCTCTCTAACAGTGTTTCCTGGCCTGGGTTGTCTTCTTCACACAGACACCACCCTAACACGTGGCTGTGACTCTCTCAATCCCATAGCAGCAACACAGCAAGTGAGAGCAGAGTTTGGGCCAGTCCTGCACTGATATTTGTTTGCTCTTTCTGTTTAAACTACCCCAGGCCAGTGAACCGTGCCAGAGCAATTCCATTGGGCCCACAAGGGTCCTTTGGTGCCTGATAACACACACACACAAATAAAAATGAAACGTTTGAACACAGCTTTGTATGTGAACACCTCTGTGGAGCAGAGAGAAGTGTCTAAAAACAGATCTGCAGAGTAACTGCAGCACACAAAGCCAACATGGATAGAGATAATATGAATTAACCTTTCTGAATCATAGAATAATCACAGAATGGTTTGGGTTGGAAGGGACCTTAAAAATAATTTTGTTCCAGCCCCCTGCCATTGACAGGGGCACCTTCCACTAGAGCAGGCTGCTCCAAATCCCATCCTGGCCTTGAACACTTCCAGGGATGGGGCAAAGGAGACTTGGAAAAGAATAAAAAAAGAAAAGGATTCAGATACTCCTTTCTTTCTCAAAATTTCAGTATTTCCATAAGTAATTACTTTGAATAAAAGCCTTTAATTCCCTCAATTTCCAACAGGTCTTTTAGTCTTTTCCCACTTTACTTCAGCACTAAGCAGTTAATAAATAGGAGACTGTAACCCCGCACTATTTATTCTTCCTAATTAAAGAGTCCTGTCAGGACATGTAGAGCAGTTCCCGGATTTTACTTTTAAGCCCCGACCTGTCACTTCCTTGAAAAATAACTGTAGCAAACGAAAATAAGCAAGTCTTATGAGGGACCTGCAAAGCTTCATGTGAGAAAAGGAAAAAACCCACTCTATTTCTCTGCATTTTGAGGGGCCTTGTGTGCACATTAATACAATATTCACATCTAAAGGACTTGTTTGTTGCTGTGGTATCCAGTAGCACTCTTAAAAGAGGTTATTTGAGGCAGAAGAGCAGCAGAGATGGCCTGAGATGTCTTTCAGCCTTGCTGAATTTACACTGTTACCAGTCACACAACGTAGCCCAAGGCTTATCCAGGCAGGAATGATGTCCCTCACGCAGCTTTTGGAAGGAAAAGCAACAATTCCTGCACTCTGATCTGCAACAGAGTCACCAAAACACCTCTGGCGCCTGTCCCCAGACTAAACACAGCTGGAAACGTCCTTGTGGGCAGCGCCTGTGCCTGCTCAGGCTTGGGCTGATCAAACAAAACCCAGAGCAGACAGTGACTGTCCCTTGTGCTGGGCATCATCCCTGTGCTGGGCACTGCTGAGGCCACACTGACAGCCCTGGGTCCAGTTTGGGGGTCCCTCAGTTCAGGAAGGACATTCAGAGACTGGAACAAGTCCAGGGAAGGGAATGGAGCTGGGGAAGGGTCTGGAGGACAAGTTTGATGAGGAGCAGCTGAGGGAACCCAGCCTGGAGAAAAGCAGGCTCAGGGGGTACCTGGCTTTGCTCAACTCCCTGACAGGAGGGGACAGCCAGGGGGGGTCAGGCTCTGCTCCCAGGGAACAGGGACAGGACAATAGGACATACTCATAAAATGTGCCAGGGGACAGTTAGGTTGGATTTAGGAATAATTTCTTCACAGAAACAGTGATTAGACATTGGAATGGACTGCCCAGGGGGGTGGTGGAGTCACCATCCCTGGAGGTGTTGAAAGAAAAAGACATTAAGCTATTCCAGAGGAGGCCACAGGGATGGAGAAGGGTCTGGAGGGGCAGCTGAGGACACATGGTCTCTCCAGCCCAGAGGACAGGCCTCAGATCAGCCAAAACTTCTTCAGGAGAGGCAGAGCAGGAGCAGGGTCTGATCTGTTCACTCTCGGTGTCAGGAGCTGAGGGAACAGCAGGAAGCTGAAACACGAGAGGTTTAGGCTGGATACCAGGAAAGGTTCTTCCCCCAGAGGCTGCTGGGCACTGCCCAGGCTCCCCAGGGAATGGGCACAGCCCCAAGCTTGACAGAACTCGGAGTTGGGACAACGCTCTCAGGCACAGGGTGGCATTGTTGGCGTGTCCTATGCAGGGCCAGGCGCTGGACTCCATGATCCCTGCGGGTCCCGCCAGGTCAAGATACCCTGAGTGTGTGAAAGACTGGACTCAGCGATCTCAGAAGTGCTTCCAACCCAGGTGGTGCTGTGACTCCCTGTCACCGATCCCGTNCCCGTGAGGCCGCCGCGCCTCCCTCCCACCTTCCCGTCGCCCCCGTTCGGTTTGGCGCCCTCCTCCTCCTCCCCGGTGAGTTTGTGTCGGTCTCTCCTGTAGGACATGGCCGAGGTACCGCCGGGGCCTAGCAGCGTCCTGTCCCCGCAGGGGGACACGCTCTCCCCCTTCCCCGGAGGAGGAGGAGGAGGAGGGGGGACTGCTTCCTCCTCCTCCTCCTCTGCCACCTCCTATGCCGCCGCCGCCGCCGCCTGCACCGGCGCCCAGGAGGAGGAGGCCGAAGAGGAGGAGGAAGAGGAGGGACCCGCGGGCGGACGGGAGCAGCAGCAGCAGAGAGGAGGAGGAGGAGGAG
>VWZS01007621.1:0-48952 GCA_013397075.1 Rhabdornis inornatus | reverse complement strand
TTTTTTCTGTGAGGTATAAGATTACATCTAGGTACTCTGCATAATTATAGCAATGTTCTGAGCAGTCTGTCTGATGATACTCTTTATTTAACTCCCTTCTTTTCTCAGGTCTGAGCCGAGATACAGAACTTGCCTTGAGCTGAAACTTTGCATACACTCTCTGAATATGGGCACAGCTTCTTTTCTGTGGAATAAACTGTGTTTTGGAACAAGTGAAAGACTGCTTAGAGGCTCTGTGTTTCAGTCCAGTTAGCTCATGCTACAGTTTTTGTTTGTTGTTTTAAGAACCACTCGTTAGATTGTTCAGGGTTGTTCTTGGATTCTGCTGAAATGTGCTTTCCTGCCAAATAAAAACTTAGCAATAGTTATATTTGCTTCAGCTACATTAGAAATGGAGTTAGGATCATGCTGTATCATAGGGCTTTGGAATTGCAGCTTGTACTTTTTTTGGCTGCCTCATTTCACCTTTGCTGCAGCTCCTGTTTGACAGCTGACTTGGTTCATAACCCACCATCCTGGTGGAGATGCTCAAATACTTTATTTTTTTGGGGGTGGAGAGACTGTGCCTACAGTATGACCTGCAGGAAGAAATCTTCTGTCCATGGAGCTTTAGCCTACAAGCTGTGCACGAAGGTTCAGGTGCTTGAGTTTATACCACAGCCTTGGGAGTAGTGAGCTCTGGGTTCACAGGTGGCTGCACTGAGGCCTGGCAGTACTGGCTCTAGCAAGTCCTTTTCATTTGACATGTCTTAGAGTCGTAAATTTGGATTATCCAGCAGCTCTTGTGCCAGCACATGCTTGTGCCAGTCATATGCTGTAGTCCTGGTTTAGCTGCTGCACTTGGGCCCAAGGCTGGTCCTCCGTGCAGGTCTGTCAAAGGCTGTGGATCCACTCACACGCCCATATCTAAAATTATGAGTTTCTTTTTATCTCTGCCCATCTTTCCTGAGTGCACAAGAATTTGTTTTCCCCTTGGATGCTGTCCCAGTCTGCAGCACTACTCAGTTTTACTGCTGCAGGTTATAATGTCATTAATCCCTTGTGCTGCCTAATCCTACAGTTAACATGACTTAGTTTTCCTTTCTCTCATGGTAAAATTTTGGTGAACACAGTGGGTGTGCAAGTGGTTTGAGTGTTTGGGGAGGAGTTAGGTCCTTTCCTTTTTGGGGTTTTTCTTGTTAATATTTCAGAATGCCGACGTCTTCTTGACCACAGTTACTGTGATGATGCCACTGGGATTAACTGCCAGTGTATAGCTCTTAACAAATGAAATCTCCCAATAGTTAAAGTGTGTGAAATTAACTGTGCTTTTTTGTTTGTTCTCGGGGTGTCATATGACTGAAAACGACAGTGTCTAAAGATTAAATGCAGCAACACTTTTCTCTGATCCTTTATGGCCTTGACATTAAAACCAGACAAAAATTAAGCATGTTATCTACCACAGACCTTGTACAGGAAAATTCAGATTGCTATAAAACAGGAATGGACTTTTTTCCTCTGCAGAAGCCCATATGAAAGGGTTATTTATGCCTTTAACCTGGTCTTTTATTTATTTTCTCTCTTTAATCACATGTGTTCTTGCCTGTAGACTTTGTGAAATGATAATATGGTTCTCTCCAGGAATAATTCATTGGTTGTTAATTGACTTGGAACGTTATTGGAATGTAATAATGCAATTAAGTCTTTTAATCATAGTAATACTTTTGGAGACGCTTTTAAAATTTATGTCGTTACCTTTTTGTAGCTTTATACAAACAAATTCTATGTGCCTCTTTCACTTGAAAAATGAACTGGTTTACTGCTTTGGGCAGCACTGTGGATCCCAAACTGAGAATTCCATCCATGTATGTTTGTCTTTAAGGCCATGGTAGGTGAGGAGTGTGTAGGTGCCATCGTCTGCAAGCTGGATATGCACAAAAAGATGTTCCGCAGAGGTTATATAGCCATGTTAGCAGTGGATTCCAAATACAGAAGAAAAGGAATTGGTAAGAATAGCCTTTTTTGTTCTTTCTTCCTTAAATCCTCTAGCTGGGATAACTGTAGCTGTCATAAAGATTTAAGCTGAACTGAACTTTAGGATGTGGTGCTTTGTGTGTCATCCCTGCCTTACTCAACCACACAAGCTCCCCACTGGCTTTTCTGATTTTGTTAAAATAACCTGAAATGCCCTGTGAGGTTCACACCTGGGATCTGATCAGGCTAAAAAGAAAGGCAGGCAGCAGCCCCTTACCTCTGCCTCTACCACTGCCAAATAACAACAGTGGGAACTGCTTTGTGGGTTTGTGTGTGCCCTCATCACTGTATTTCCATGTTGTGTTCAGGCTCCTCTTTTACAGTGAACTTATTTCCTGACTTCCCTCTATAAATTATGCATATATTACCCATCAGGGAGAATGTATGGAGCTCATTATTGGATTAATCAGGGAAGAAAAATAGCTGTGTATTGTTACTTGAATGATTGAAATAGAGATCTGTTTTGTTGGGAAATTACATGCTAAAGAAATCACTCTTGGCAGGGAGTTTGCCCTTCCTCATTAATCAGTTTTGCCCTGGTGAAGGGATTTTTATTCTAACACCAGTTAGCCAAGTTGGTTTAATTAAATATCTGTTCTTATGGAACTTAATTTTTTCGTGCTGGTTATTGTGAAATTACATTTTGTAAGGTATTTTTAACTAAATGTAGATTTCAGCTCCAAAGCTTAGAACTGTGCTTCACCACTCATCCACACTGAACAGCTCATGCTTCTGTGATTAAAGACAAAATTACTTGCAATCAAAAAATACAGTGATCCATTGCAGAATGTATCATTGTGTTTGCTCTCTTCCAGAAAAAAATCCTCCAAAAAAACACATTACCACGACTGTTCAAGCATGTGCAGATATTTTTCTTTCCCCAGTGCAATTCAAAAGCCATTGTTGGTTTCTGTAGTGGAGCAGAGGAAGAGGATACTGAGAAATCACTGTCTCTCCTTTGCTTTTAGCTGAGTCATGAGGGAGTCTGCCATAATTTAATTGCAGGTGCTTGGATTCAGAAGTAAATGAGAGCTAATGCTGTTATTATGATCACTGCAAGACTTTCCCCTCACTTTAGTCAGTTTGTTAAATTAGAACTACATACATAGAATTTATCTTTAAAACCTTGCTTACTCTTACATGTTGACTTTTTCCTACATTTGCCACCTTGCTATTTCTCGAAGTCTGCTGTTAATCTGAAGCTCTGCTTTAAATGTAGAACAGTTTTATCATAACATTCAATGAAAATCTTGATTGATTAAAGTTTTGAGACTATTTTAAAACATTCTGTAGATTCCTTGGGGTTTTTTTTCCTTTTCCATAGCCTTCTTATGGGAGTGAGATTTATGCAATTTCACTGAACAGCAGTTTTTTCCACTAATAACTTTGAAATCAACTTTCAATTTCACCCCAATTCTACAGACAGGTAGGGATATTACATTTCTAGAACTGTTGTGAAATAGATGACAAATAATGATAAAAAATTAAACTAATGCTTGACTGAGGGGAAGGGATGGGTTTCAAGAATATTATTAGGTACTAGCAAACCCAAATGGGAGTGAGCCATAAGAACAATGGTTTCATAAGTTCTGTTACCAATAGAAGTATTTGTTTTAGTAAGAGGAAGTTCCCATGGAAGATGAATGTCCTTCAAGTACATGCCAGCAGATTTTGACTTTAAATGCAACAAAAAGGAATGAATCACATCTTGGAAGGCTATATTTAACACCATGTTGAGCTTAGCAGCCTGTTTCTAATATCCTTGTGTTACAAGAATCTTGCACTTGAGCTGAGTCTCTGGATAACTTCACAGATTATTTTAGTGTTCAAACTTGAGACTGTAGCTTGACTGCAACTCCTTGTTTTTCTTTCCTCCCTGCTTTCCCCAGGTGTCATGTCATGTAGGTAGCACACATTAGTCATATATAAAGTGGCATTTTTCTTTTGCACTGCAACTCTGACACTTACTGAAATCTGTGTTTCAGGTACAAACTTGGTTAAGAAAGCTATTTATGCTATGGTTGAAGGAGATTGTGATGAGGTAAGATTTTATAATCAAAATTTTCATAATGTAAATGGTTTGCACTCTCTTGTATGTGGATTCATGTCACAGGTTTTTCTTCTACAGGATTTTCCTTTTAGGTGGGAAATAAGTTGGTAAGAAGCTCCTTTATAACAAAAGGGAAAACAACCTCAAAAAATAGTATGGCAGAAATAGGAGATGGACTTTCTAAATTTGTTCTAAGTGCTGAAATTCAGCAATTTACCTTGTGAAGCTGCCTCAGCCTTCACTCAGGCTCATTTTCCTGCAAGGGCCCCAGTTTGAGCAGTGGGATGAGCATGTCCTGTGTAGCCCTGCCATCCTTGCAGAGTACACACAGCCACAGAACAGTGTGTGCTGTGCTGCTGCAGAATGTGGATTTATCACAGCCACTTATCAGGCTGTTCTGACACTGCACAGAACAGAGCTGCTGTGGGTTAGCACAGCAACACACACGTGCAAGGAGAGTGTCTGAATCACTGGCAAACCTCCCTGCCCTAAAAGTTGTTACTCTTTTCCCAGGTTACAGTTCCTGCTTCTTTTTTAAATACAAATATATACATAAAGCACCTTCATGGTTATGTGCCTTGTTTAACTTGTGAGGAACTCTCCCTGCATCCATCCATCCTCCTTAACCAGGTTATCTGTCCCTCTGATTCCAGCTCCTTGGCACAATGCAGTTGTTCCTGATGTGTGAGCACTGCCATTTCAGTGTGTCATAGTTAATGAGCCTTTTATTCTCTCTGTTATCTCACTTCAGCTGCTCCCTCATTGTCCCACTGCTCCCTCAATTGTCCCACTGCCCCGTGGGGAAGTTTCTTATGCAAAGCTACAGTTGGTGTCCCAGGACTTCTGGCACATGCTCCAGTTTATTTTTCCACTTGTGTTTCACCTCTTGCAGCATCCCTGCCTGTGCTGTGGCTTCATTCATTGGGAGATTTATTCTCCCCCTCAGATCCCTTCATGCCTCTGCTTGCTGTTGTCTTCTTCCCCCTCACCTTCTGATTTATGTTGTACTTGGGCAGTACAGTGCAGTCTGTAATTCTTTTAAGTTCTTTATTTTGGCTTCTTGCTTCTATCATGGTTTCTAAAATGCTTTCCTCTAATCTCTTTAACTACTTGCCTACACTGAACTAATCAAAAGATTGGTTGGTTTGTTTTTCCCATTGCTTTCCACTATGGTCTTGAGTTGATTTCACATTTCTAGACTAGTCAAGGTTTTTTAAAAATTGTGAAATACTTGAGGATCAGGGTTACAGTATTCACACCACAGCTGCAGAAGTGAGATGCAGAGAAGGGAAGTGAATTGCCCATTGTTATTAGAGAGTCAGAAGTAGAACTGAATGTTTCTACTCGAGCTCTGAGTTGCAGTAATTACTGTATAATTTCTGAATGTCTGTGTGCTACTTCTTGTGTAAATTCATTTCTAGATTGGGCTCTAACAGGTGACCTCTAGCAGTAACCTTTTCTGTGTCTGTCTTTTTCCTCTACCACTGTCATATTAATCCAAGATCCCTTTTTGCTGTGTTTTTTAATCTCCATAAACATGAAATAAATGGGATAAGGGTTGCAGGTCTGCAGTGAGGCCTCATTAAGTCTTAGTCACAGATTTTCATCTCTGGTGCTGTATAAATGCTTTGGACCAGGGGCAGAGGGCATTTCTCAGGTTCTCTCCCTTTATTCAAAGGCACTACAATTCAGACTCCTTGAATTGTGTGCTGGGTGGGGGCAGCCATGGGTTTGGAGCTGCTGTTTGTAGAATTATGACTCCAAACTCATCCCCTGCTTTTGGGGGGGCTTTTGCACCAGCTGAGTCTTGTGCTGGCACTAAATTTGGAACTGGGAGCCCTTCAGGGAGCATGGAAGACAAGCAGAGTATTTTACTGATTTTTCCTCACCATCAGTTAAGGCATACCCACACTTATTTTTATTTATGTTGTTTATTTCCGCATATAGGTTATCCACAATCAAACAGCCAATGTTTTTATGTTTTGTTTTTGTTTCTTTGCCACCAAGTAGGCTTCTTCCACATAGCCAGAATGGTGCAGAATAAGGATGTTGGTTACTTGTACTACATGGTGGAGTGCTGAATTTTCAGTCAGACCAGAATCTGAAAAATCTAACTAGCCACCCATGAAAAGCTATGCTCAACTCTTGGCTTTCACCAGTTTTCACAACAGTTGTCAGGAGATCGGTTTCTGATTAATTGATGCTTAAAGCTCATCAAACACGAAGTAGTGCATCACAATAATTTGTCTGTGTGAGGAGTATAAATAGTTTAATCATCCCTGCAGCTTTTAAGGTATTTTTCTACATCTTTTAATAAAATCAGAATCCTGATGGAAATAAAAAGATACTGCTTTTTGAGATAAGATGGAGTGCAATTAAAAACAAAATGCTGTTTTCTGAAACTTACTTGGAATAGGATTAAAAACATGAATATGCAGCTGTGGGTGTCGTGAAAAATTTCCAAAGGCTGCTTGGAAACTCTTCCCTGCAATCTAATTATGGCATAGATGCAGTAAATAGACTTAATTTTAATAACTTGTGGCATATAATCTGATAAATACCTCATTCAGTGTGTTGCTTTTCGAAGTATCACAGATTTGGCTTTGGAGGTACCAGCATTGAGTCCTGAAAAACAAAGGATTTATACAACAGCACAGATGAAAATCTTGACAAATCACAGCTGATAGGTGGCATTTCAAAGCCTGCTGCAATGTTCTGGTGTTTAAGGACTTTTTTTTTTCCCCTGTAGGCTGTTTTAGTGGGAATAAACCAAGGCAGGCCTATGGAATGAGTGATTTACAGTGGTCAGCACCCTGCCTGAGAGGCAGCTTCTGCTGGGTACAAAATCTTCCAAAGGGGTTGTTTCTCTGGGAAAGCAGTGGAGTGAGTAAGTGAGGAGGTGAATTGACTGCAATGGAATCTGTATGCAGGGGAGGAGCTGGCCATGGAGCTGGCCATGGCCTACATTAGAATAGAAACCAGGGAAGTGATCTGGTGTTGGGGGTGGGTGCTTGAACCAGAAATAACCTTCAGGCCTGAAGAAAGTAACAGCAGCTTCCAGCTGGAGTGTCTGCATATGACAGTACAAAATGTTGGGATCTCTGTTTTGTATTTTTTTTGTGACTTTCTCAAGTATTTGATGTTCATGAATTCTGATATTTGGGGTAGTGAACTGTAATGGGCTGAGTTTCCAGGAGATCACAGTGATTTAGGATAACTCTGGGCTGCTTGCATAGAAAAGGTGAACTGTGGAAATAAATCCGGTGAAGGTGAGCAGTTTACTTCCAGCTCCAAAGTTTTGGAAACATTTTTCTTCTAGTTTAAAAAGGAAAAGCATGCTGCAGCAAGGTGAGTGTCTGGCTGCTTTTTGCACTGTTTTTGCTGACAAGCAATTTCCCAAAACTACAGCTGAACACCATCCTGTGGAGCTTTTACATCCCTTAATTACAATTAGAAAGGAGGAGTTGTTCTATGCAGGTTTTCCGTCTGTAACAAATGACTGAGGAATCTGCAGACAATCCATTCACTTCATGTTAATGAAATAATGTACCATGCAAGTGGTAACTAATGAAAATAAGACTCCAGTAAGTGGGGACTTCAAAAACCTATTTTTGAGCAAAAAGGTAGAATGTGAAAAGAAACCACAGATTCTTATGGAACTTCCCATTGAAACTTCAGGGTGATTTAGAGTGAGGTTTTTGACCACACTAGTAGGTGTGTCATTTTAATTCAGCACCACACTAGTAAAAATGAAATGTCTATTTTTATGGAATCCTATTTGAAATCATTACATTACTGATATTTTTAGTTTCTCCTTAACCTACAAAACATATAAAGTATGAATTGTTAGATTTTGGGTAGTGCCTCTCTTTAAAAGTTAAGGCAGTTTAAATTGATTAAGGACACTGGACAAGCTCTCATAACTTGAATCTGATGATCTGTCAGATTGAAAAGTAAGAATGCCAACCTCCTCTGTGAGTGCTGAGAGGACTTTCTTCATTTGACTTGGCTGTATCCATTCTATGACTTGGTTTTTAAACTTGAGTTCCTTCAGAGTTCAAACTGAAGAAGCACAAAAGCTTGACCACTCCAGTTGGCTTCAGTTCAGGAATAAATTGAAGGTATGAAAATGTAGCAACAAGGAACATTGCACTCCACACATGATAGAGAAATCTTGCTTCTAAACCCAGTAATATTAGAGTTGAGCTAAAATGTTAGGTTTATGAAATTTAAGATAAAAGAGAATGTCACAACCTTACGATAGTTGCAACTTGAGCAGAAGATGCTGTTAAATCTAATCACAGCTTTGCTGCCCTTGTGGGGGGGTTACTGTGTCATCAGAGCATTTAACAGGCATATGTGTACAGCAAAATCAACCCACAAGAGCAGAAATAAATGTAACAATTGAAGGTTTGGAGCTTGATTGAAAAATCTCACACAGGAAGAGATTTGTTCTTCACCAAAGGAAGCTAATTAAATCTGAATAAAAAATGCCTGTGTCTCCTTTTCAGATAACAGAAACATGTCTTCAGCTGCAGTATGTTGAGATCAGGGAATTACTTTTCACTGTGCTGAGACTTCCTTAGAAATATCAGAGCAAATACTCATCTTGATAGCATTTGCTATCAAGATGAGTATTCACTCAGGTAGTGGGATTCCAACAAACCTGTATTTCTACATTTAACCACTCCCTTCAGCTCAATCATCTGCAGTGCTGGAAGTGTTTTAGCATTGCCAGGTGTTGGTGCTTGCAGTCCAATAGAGTTATTACATCACTCTGCCAGGTTACTGAACCTTTGAGAGAGTGAATGCCCTTGGTAGCTGAGAGTTCAAATAAGTAATTCTATGCATGGTGGATCTACACAGCTCAGATTCCTTCTTTGGCTTCAGTGTTTTGTTTAAATTGGAATTAAGGAGTTGTACAATAGAAAATAGCCCTCTCCAGCAGAATGATGGTGCTTCCATAATTTGTTACAGATGAATAGTTATCCATTTTAATGGATGGAGGATGTTAGGACTACTCCATCAGCTCACACGACTTGCTAGTAATGTTCTGGGAGATGCCAACTAGGGAAATTCAATCTCTCATTCTTGTCACAAAACTAAGAATTGGATTAGGTTCTCTTAAATGTGCAGCTACAACACTGCCCTGCTGTAATTTAAGAACTTATGGTGATTAATATTTTAATGTGTGACTCTTAGTTCCTTTTTGTAAAATAAGCTGTTTCCAAGTCTTGCATTGTTCGTTGGATTGTTATTCCCAGCTTTATTGTTCTTTCAGCATCCCTACACTGACAAACACAGGTGGAATTGCCCATTGGAATGTGGCAGCCAGTGCTTAGACTGGTCACCTCCAATAAGATTTAAAAATCCATTTAATATAGATATTTGACTCAAGTTTCAGGCCACTCCAACCACTGGCTGCCTCCTCCTTTCACATTGGCTTAGCCACTCCTCAGACTGCAGAAAGCAAACCTCATGGAGAGAAAAAGGAAAGGTTTTCTGTCTGGTGGCTTTGGAAGTACTCGGGAACCAGCCTTGAGAGCTGGCAGGAGAGGCCAGGGGAAAGGGAATGGGAATGTGTGCCTGAAGACAGGCAGGCCACAGAAGCCATGATTTAGATGGACTTTACCTGCTCTGCAAATCTAGGCTAAATTTCGGTCCTGTATTTTCATTCTATGGTCTTTGTACAGTGACCATCAGCTCCTGTTCAATATGTGGATGTTCAGTGTCAGGGGGTGTATGGAGCCCAGTCCTTGTTAGTTCAGCCCATGTTCTTGTGCAACCAGGATCTCTTGCTAACAGCAGAACCTTAAATAGTTGAGTTGGACACCAGTAAAGAGGTAGAATTAGTTTTTATAATGTGGAGGGGGTGCAGGGCTTGTCAGTTATGGCAGAGCTCTGTTCAGTGCATGTGGAGAAAAGAGAGAGAGAGAAACAATTCTGAAAAATTCTGAAGTTTTGTGATTAATGTCATGTAAAGGCCACTTTAGGTTTTTGCCTGTGCTTGAGAATTCTGAGACAATTTTGAGTCTTAATTTGGACTACTGTTGGACTTGGGTTTGGTCTGAGTTATTTCTGACAGGTCTTTCTGCAACTGGGATCTTACCAACACAGGGGAAAAAATACAGAAAACTCTGCTTATTCTTCTTGTGTGCACTGTGATTTGGGTTTGGGGTATTTGTTGGTCCCCAAGTTGTATCAGGCTTGGAGCAGCCTGGGATAGTGGAAAGTGTCCCTGCCCACAGCAGGGGGTTGGAACTGGATGATCTTGAAGGTGCCTTCCAACCCAAACCACTCTGTGATTCTTGTGTTGAGCACAAAAAATTCTTCACTGCAAATGTTGGATCTGACAGCTGGTGTCAATTGAGAGCTTTTTATCTACATCTAATTCAGAGGAATCAAGGTACAAAATCATTAAGTAAATCCTCATGTGCCAAGTTCTTGTGACATGCAGAAGTTCAGTTACTCATTCAAAGTATGTTTTGGACCCTAACCTGTTTGGTAGCTTGGGTTTTGGGGCAGGATGTTGGGAGAACAGGGGCTGTTTGGGATTGGTTTGTTGCTGTGTTTTTTACCCTGGTTATGAGGTGGTGAACTGAAATTCTGTTTACAGCCAAGAACTAAAATCTTAAATGTTGTTTACAATTACAGTTGTGGATGAACTCTCATATTTTTTTTAATGTGGGAATGAATGCTTAATGTGAAAATATTGCTTAATTAAGTAAAGATAAGAAGAAATTAATTCCATTCATTGCTAACAAACGTACCTTTAAATAAAACCTTTGGAATTGCAATTAAGCAATCATATACTTGCAACTGCCGACTAACACGACACGCTTTTTTTCCTTTTTTATTTCTTTTCTCCCTTAAAGGTTGTATTGGAAACAGAAATCACAAATAAGTCTGCTTTGAAACTTTATGAAAACCTTGGTTTTGTGCGAGACAAGAGGCTGTTCAGATACTATTTAAATGGAGTGGATGCACTGCGTCTGAAACTATGGCTGCGTTAGGAGACCCCGTCCCAGCGAGCAAGCGACGTCCCAGCAGCGCAGAGTTGTCCTTTGCATGCAATGCAATTTGTCCCAAATTGCTTTGCAAGGTGGACTTTTAGTACTTTCCATGCAGCTCTTAAACCTGTCAGTGTCCCATTGAGTGTCGCACACATTCGTTGCACTTTGGCATGGCGCATTTGTTCCGAATTAAAGCCGATTGTCTCAGACTCCGAGTCCTTTTGGTACCAGCCAGATGTGCCAGGTGATAGCCAAGATATGTTCATTCATTTGCAAGTCTGCTGACTCTTTAGGACATCCACACAGTGAACGTTTTGTCAGAGAAAACCTGGATGGGAAACGCCGCTTCTGGTTCCCGAAAATTCAAAATAAAGCCAATGTAGATTGTAAAATTCTATAAGTATACTAACATTTCATACAAAAATTGCCATAGTTTTCTGGGGAAGAAGAAAAAGAAAAAAAGGCTTCAATTTTAGGTTTTATTTTTCAATATTGAATTTTTCCATTCTTAAATATTGGTACCTCAGTGATTAGTGAATGAAAAAATGTATTGTAGGGTGGGGTGTGTGTTACAATGAGTAACCATTAAATTGCGTCTGCCAGTGCCTGTATAGATAAATAAGTATATTTGTCTTCACCTCTAAGTTTGGAGTGCATGCTTTTATTCTTTTACTTTCTTCAGTTGTCTTTGCAAGAAAAAAACAAATCTGGTTTTATTTAAATTCTGGATTTGATAATAAATTATTTCAGATTTTTTATAATTCGGATACTTCTCCCAAACAAGGGTTTGGAAGGCCCTTCTTATAGCAAGAAGTGTGAGCTATTTTGAAAACCTTGAGTAGCTGCTAAAACAGCCTGGTGGCACCAGTGAATCTCTGCTGGGTTTGGGTGCACTTTTTTCATTAAAAGAGTGAGGGACTTCTTTTAAAAGAAGATATAGAAAATTAATGTAAATTGGTATGATTTTTATTTAATCAAAATTATTGCTAGAAGCTCTGAGAAACAGCTATTTTAAGATAGAACAGGTTTTTTTCAGATTCAGATTGCTTTGCTTCAGTGTTCTAAAATGCTTCAATCTTTGGTTCTTGGTCTTGGAAATTAATTTCAAGGTATATCATATTCATTTTAGCTGCTCTCATTTTCTCAACTTCCATGAGCTAAATTATTGGGGGATTTTTTCCCCTATAAAATCAAAGCAGCGGGGAAGGAATTCTGTCTCTCTTGCATTCACTCCTGCTCTGTTTTTCTCTATTTTTTTTCCTTTCTTTATTTGGGCTTACATAGGCTTTACCAATACCCATCAATCTTTTCAGTAATGACAGTGTTGAGGCTTTCTTGTTCTGTGTGGTTCCATAGCCCAAGTCTACAAATCAGTTGGGTTGGTTTTTTTGGTTTGTATTTTTGGTTTCTTTTAATTTTGAAAGACAAAAATAAAGGTATTAGGTGACTTGTGGAAGCACCTCTGTAATCAGAGATCTCAGAATATTCAGGGTTGGAAGGGACCCACCAGGATCAAGTCCAACTCTGAGGTGAATGGTCCATACAGGGATCAAAAGGATGAACTCTCAGTGAATCCACTCTCATGGAATCAAGTGAATTCTCCAGATTTGCCTTACTACACTTTTTTTTTTTTTTTTCCTTTTTAGGGTTTGGTTTGAGTCGTGGGGTTGGTTTGGGGGTTTTTTTTGTTTGTTTTCATTTTTGCTAATTACTGTACACTAAAAACAAAACCAACAAAACCCCTACCTCCAGTATCATTTGGAAAAGAGCCCTGTGCAGGAAAACTGGATTTGAGCAAAGCCGCCTTTTGCACAGACCAATCGCACATGGTGACGGACGTTTCTTACCATGTACAAATCATGAGTTGTATTTGAAAATAAAGATTTTTAATGGAAATTGGCCCTGCTGAGTTTTCTGCTTGTAGAGACACCATCTGTGCTGTCAAGGGGGTCTGTTCCCCTCAGCAAAGAAAACTCATCTTTAAAAAGGTGCCCAAGCCAAAGTGGTGTAAGTGGGGTCTGTTACTCCCAGGACATGCTGGAGCTCAGCCTAAAGCCTGTGTGTAGCCACTGCTGCCTTGTGACACCATAAAACCTCTCCTTACCCTGCTCCCCCAGGGGTGCCAGTTTTTCTGAGTGGCTTTTCAGCAGTTTTGCTCAGTGTTAAGGCTCCATTGGGTCAGGTTTGCCTCACCTGTGGTCCAGGGTGTAGAGACTGCCCTGGAGCTGGATCAGGGAGGTTTCAGACCTTGCAAGCAGCTGTTGGGCTTGAATCACAAATTGCAAACTGGGCTGCCTTGTGTGTCTTGCTGGGGTTTCAATCTGCAAAGCCAGACAGGCAAGTTTTCTATTGGTTAATATTTAAGCCGTGGGTGTCTTCAGATTCAAAAGCCGACTTGGAAGTAAGCTGAAATCCCTCCTCACTGCCAAAAACATCCCTCTGGAGCAAACTTCAAATACAATTCTGGTTGGTTATTGTAAGAAGTGGTTGCTGCCATGTCTTTGTTGAAAATACTGAGCAAAATAGGTGCAGGTCTCTCTTTTTTGGTTTTTCAAAGAGCACATGGCCTGAAAGGTTCTGCCATGGCTGCAGTGTCAGAGTTCACTAAAGGAGACACTCAAGCTGCATGTGTTGGGTCCTATCAAACAGATTTGTTCTCTGTACTGCTTGGGATTAGGAAATCAAGTGGGAAGCCTTGAATTTGCATTGATTTTCAAAAGGAATCTAGCAAGGAAAAGTTGGTTATTTCTCGTCTGTTGCTAAACACAGTTCTCTCTCCCTCGCCTTTTTGCATTGACAAATCTAACTAAGGAGTTGATTGCTTTTCTATTTAAATTTGCCCAAATGTTGCTACTGGCTGACGTGTCGGTCTGGATGTTTGCATTCATTATGTTGTTTTTTAAGAAATTATCAGGTTCATCACCTTCAAGGCATCATCAGATTGGTGTTGCAGAGTATGTCACAAACGATTTTTCAGGGCACTGCAAGACATTGCTACAACTCAGTGCTGTGTTGAAAAAACTTCAGGTCTTGTATAAACATTACAACCTATGTTGGAGTTCAGGTATCAGGTGGGCATCTATGAAAATAGCAAGTGTATCTCAAAATACTGGACTGCTGTTTTGAGTGGATTATATTCTTCTGTCCCTTTATCCTTTTTGATGAGAACAAAACCAGTGGGGTTACGAAATGTACAAGTTGTCTAAATACAATGCAGTCAAATAAATGGTTATGTTGTTTATCTATTTCCTTTTCAATGGGAATGTTCTAATGATTGTTTTGCTTTGTCTACAAAATACAAATACACACTTGCCTCAAGGCCAGGCTGGATGGGGCTTGGAGCAACCTGGGCCACTGGAAGGTGCCCCTGCCCATGGCAGGGGGTGGTCTTGGAGGTCCCTTCCAACCCAAACCATTCTGGGATTCTCTGACAGAGAAAGGGTGGGAACATTTTTACGCGACAAAACTGTCTATCATGACTTGATTTTCAAAATTGCCATGCCTGTGTCGGGAGCATCTTGAACATCTTTTATTTGAGCAGTGTCATAGCTGACCTGAAATGGGTCCTTTTTTTATGGCTGTTAAGTCATGACTAACACAGACACTCTGGATTTTCCTGGGAGGTGAGGAGGGGGGTTTATTATTTTGGTTGCACTTAAGCAAGAATTGAGAACTGCGTGCAGCCCTTGCAATGCTGAGAACTCTTTTTAAAGCATACAGAGGAGTCCTGTATGTACTTAAAAAAAATGTACTTAAAAATCCTCTCAAAGTACTTTTCATTTACTTTGAGCTTTATTCCCTCTACCATTATGTCCAGGCTCCTAAAACTCTGAGAATTTGCCAGCAGTTGTGCCTGTGAGGCTGTGTCAGAGGTGTGCAGCTGGCTGAGGGCTGTAACCAACCTACTGCTCATCTGCCAGGACCTCCAAGGCTTTTCTCCTTCCAGTTTCTTTATGGTTCCTTACAGCTTCCAGCACCTAAAGAGGAACTTTTTTACAAGGGCATGGAGTGACAGGACAAGGGGGGATGGCTTCAAACTGACAGAAGGTGCATTTGGATTGGAGATGAGGAAGAAATTCCTGACACTGAGGGTGGGGAGGCCCTGGCACAGGTTTCCACAAAAGCTGTGGCTGTCCCTGGATCCCTGGAAGAGTTCCAGGCCAGGTTGGACAGGGCTTGGAGCAAGCTGGGATAGTGGAAAGTATCCGTGCCATGGCAGGGGCTTGGGCAGAGATGGTCCCTTCCAACCCAAACCATTCCATGATTCACTATTCTAATGGATGATTCTCCAGCTGTTCAGCACTTGGAGGTGGTTGGAGTATGTAACCTCCAGGTGGGAGACATTTAAATTCCAGCTCTGCATCCACCACAATATCCATCCTGGATTTAAGAAATTGTCTGTCACAATCAAAATTGAACCCTGAGAGCATCAGCAAAAAATATCCTAAATGGCTTCTTAACTTTTCTGAGAGGTGTTTTTCCTGTTTTCTGTGCCAGCTATTGCCTTGATTTGGGGCATTTTCTTTTAAAGAGAAAGCAAAAGCAGGACAGGAAAATTACTTTCTGCTGAAGTGAATGCTTCTCTCCAGGTGCCAAAGACTCAGAGAAGGTGACAAAGAGGAGGTAGTGGCTAAAGATTGAATACAGGAGTTTAATAACTGGTTTCTACTTTCTGTCTGTAACAAGATGCCACCTGTTGCTCCTTTTTTTGTTTTGTTTGTAAAATCCTAGTTAAGAAGTAGGTTAAAAAACTGGGTGACAGAGCAGCTTTCCTAAAGTAAGAAAGATTTATGCAAAGCTGAAGTTATTACTTACATATAACAATAATATCATAGACTCATAGAATAACCTGAGTTGGAAGGGACCCATAAAGATCATTGTAGCCCAGCTCCTGGAAAAATCCTATATTATATTACGTTATATTAGCCATGCAACCCCCTTCCAGACAGAACCCTGAAAATCCCTGCCCTGTCCACGTGATCACACTCCTTTCCATGAGTAATTTAGAGCACACAGTTAATTGAATACTCTCATGTTGCCACAGCTCCCTCCCAAGGGATGGAAAAGGCTCTTAGTCTAAATCAAAATTAGTCTTTAATATCAGCAAGAACAAACAAAGGAGCTTTTGGAGTTGGATGCATTTGATGAAAGGGGTTGATGTGTCACTCCTGAACTGGGCTAAGTGTGCTCCAGCCCCGTTGACTCCGAGCAGGAGGCTTTGCTGGAGGAGATAATTATATGAAGAAGAAAACCAGCTGCTCTTCAGACAAATTAAGGATGTCCTTCTCCCTCATCTCCCCTCTCCATGCTGATAAGGGAGTCCTGCAGCTCTCCAGGAATTAAAGGCAGTTTCAGGTTCAGCCCTAATGAAGGGCTTGCACCATCCATGGCTCCTGCTGCTGGCCAGTGATAGAATTCACCAGGAAATGGGATTTTTTTTTTTTTCCCCCCACCCATTTTTTTACTCAGGTGACTTGATCCAAAAGCCTTTTGGTGTCCTGAGGTCCGAAGTCTCTCCTGTGGCTGGCACAGGGCTGCGTTTCTTGCAGCAATAAACTGAGCTTGTTAGGGATGAGTGAGCTGAGCTGCCTGAAAATGTAAACAGCCTCAGAAAGTAAATAAATTGGGAAGTGGTTCAAGCCACAAATGGCAGTCAGAGCCTTTTCCTGCAAATAGCAGAGATTTTTATCTCAATATCTGAAAGTGGCATTCAAAGAATTGCTCTCTTGGGACTGGAAAAAAGTTCTTCATTACAGGAAACAGGCCTGGATATGATTAAAAAGCAAAAGTGTTCTCCTTGGGGTTTTTTTGGTTTTGTTTTATTGAAGGGAAATTGAAAATCTGGCGATCTCCAGGCTGTCAATGAAGCAGAGATTACTCCAATGGCTCCATTTATAAACTGACAAATGGAATATAGAGCAGACATTTATAGAGGTGCTGCCTTGCATTGGGCTCTGTAATCTCAATATTCTCAGTCCTCGATACTGTGTCAAAATAGGCCAAAAATACATTTATTGAAAGATCAGACTTCAATGTTCTGGCTCTGTCCATGTGGAAATAACTTTTCTATCTCTCCAACAGGAGCTTTGTAGTTCTCTGTGAGATTGTTTTGCAGTTTACTGTGTGTTCTTGGAAAGTTCTTTGGAAGAAGTGCTCTCAGAAAACTTTCAGCCTCAAAATCCCAGGAACATTTTGAACCTACAGAAAGATCCTTTTTTTTTTTCCTCACAGATCCTGTGAGTGAGTTCTCCTTTTTTTTCCTCACCAGCTGAAGAGTTTAATCCAAGCATGGAAATAAGAACCAAATTCCGGAAAAACATTTTTAAAACATCTTCTTAATGATCTTTTGCCAGCTTCATCCCTCTTCCCCTCCTGCTTGAGCTCTGCAAACTTTTAGTTTCAAGCTGTTTTAACACTCAAAGGATGGATTACTGTGGGTAAATTTTCCTTGGTAAATAGTTTCCAGGGAGATTTAGATTTCTTTAAGCTGCAAATTTCTGTTCCTTGAAATGCAAAGATAATTTTCTGGGGTTTCTTTTGGTTGTGTCCAGCCCCAAAACCCCTTTCTGTCAGTGTGCATTGGATGCATTGTCAGTCAGCATCAGGCAGACAGGCTCAGGACAGGCTGGGGAGGAGCTGCAGCCCCCAGAGGGAGGAAAAAGGGGAAACTGAGGCAGGAGAGGCTGGATGTGCTGGAGTCCTTTGGATTCATGAATTCTGGAAATCAGAACTGCTGCTTCCTCGGAGGCAAGTGTTGTCATCATGCCTTGGAGTACATGGATTGTCCAAACCTTGTACAGATGGGAGGCTTGGGATGTGCTGGAGGGGTATCCTTAGGAAATCTGCTCATCTTCCATGTTTTTCTTCTCCCTGTACAGACAAGAATGGCCTGAACAAGCTGAAAACACCAGATCACATGGCAGGGGAAAGGGACAAAAAAGGGCAAAGCAAGGATTTGCTTTGGGAGTTACCACTGGTCAGCACTTGGCTGTTACAGGAGCCTGATCTCATGGACTTGAGCTAAAGCAGTTTTTGCTGGGGACTTTTCTGCAGCCACGGGGATTAATCCTGAAAGCTGCTCCTGACACAGGATGGGGCCTCTGACTCCTGGGGCTCACATGAGGCTCGAGGCTTAGACTGCTTTGCTTCACCAAACAGAAACTGAATTTTTCCTTAAAATTAGGACTTGAGGGGAAAATGGTGAACCACAGTAGGTTACAGCTAACAAAACAGTAATAAAGCAAATCACCTCCTGAAACAGCAGCTACACCAGAAGCTGTCTCAGCTGGGGCAGCTCTCTGTGGAACAAGCAATAGCTTTAAGTTGAAAATCCCTGCTTCCCATCACAGCCATCCTGGTTGTCACCCTGCCTTGGGACATGGCTCCCCTTCCCCAGCAGTGAGAGCAGAACAAACGCCTGGCCATGAAACTACAGCCACAGTCATATCCCCATGCATCCTGGGCATTTCCCACATTCTGCCTGTTTACAGCAAGAATTTCCCTCATTTGCCTGCAGGCAGTGATGGGGTTGGCATCAGTTTGGCTGTGAAAATGTGGGTGCAGGGCTGGGGATTTGACTCCTCCTGGTCTCATCTGCCAGGTCACAAGGGACAGGACAAGAGGAAACATCCCCAGGTTGTGCCAGGAGAGGTTTGGATTGGATACAGCTGAAAAGTTCTTCACTGAAAAGCTTGTCAAACTCAGGGAAGTGATGGAGTCACCGTCCCTGGAGGGATTTCAAAGCCATGTGGATGTGGCACTTGGGGACATGGGTTTGTGATGGCTTTGGCAGTGCTTGGGGAATTGGTTGGACTGGACGATCTTAGAGTGTTTTTCCAACCTAAATGATTCCATAATTCTCCACATTGTTGCTCTGGGTACAGGGTATTCACTCAAAAATCTCAAGATACAGACTCTATACAAAGGTTTTGTCTTTTCAAAGAAACATTGCATCCAGAAACATTCCACTGGAAGTCAAAATTTACAGCAAGGCTTTTCTCCTGGGAGATTCCGTAAAGCTTCCAGCTGCTTTTCCAGTCCTCTGGCTCCTCCAGCTGTGCCCCACAGTGGTCTTTATGTGGTTCAACAAGTCTTACCAGGCTGCTTGCTGAAGATCTGGAGTATCTGCATCACATCTGGATTCTGCTGGAGCCTGCTCCACTGCTGCCTGGGCTGGGTGAATAATCTGCAGCAGCAGCAGCTTGGGCTTGCTGATAAGAGCTTTACATAGAAATGAGGCAAGAGAAGGTTGGGATGCACAGGTGCAATCTCTCCTCTTGGTTTTTAATAGGAAATCTGGGGGGAAGCAAGACTGTGCTGATGGGGGAAGCAGCGGCACAGGACAGAGGACACAGAACTCCTGTGTTTTTATGTGCTTTACACACCTGGGGCAAACCAAGCCTGGTGAAACAGATTCTTCCTTGATAGCAGGTGCCTCCAATAGGGTGGGGTAACACAGGTGTGGGGAAAAGGGGTAAGGCCTGGGAAGGGATAGGAGGAGAGGAAAGTGCCAGGGATGGGAAATCAGGGGTGTGAAGCTCGTGAACTGTCCCCAGTGTCTCCTGCATGCATGGAAAGGGGGCTGGGAGGGGGATTTCACAGATAATTTGGGACTGAAAAGCATGACAACAACGTGATGCCTCTTGCAGAGGGATCAGGGGGGTCTGCTCTGAAAGGGCAGCACCTCATTCAGCTGAGGAGTTCTGCGTGGCCAGGAGATACCTGAACAGGTAGAGAGGTGGTGAAAAAAATGAACTCCTGGTGCAGAATGGGCTACCAGAGCCTATAGAAAGACAGAAACAGGGTGGAAGAGCAGCCCTGTCTGTAGCCAGGTGTGTGCTCTCCTCTGAGAAAATTGTGTCCCTCAGCAAAAGTACATATCTGGTGATGTATTTCTGCTGGGGTGATAAACTGAGCCAGCTCCCAGAAAGGTTCAGCTAGCAGAGGAAAAGCTGGGAACAAGGGCAGGGAGAGGAGGACCCTGGTATTTTGGCTGTGAGAGCAGCTCAGCCACCATAAGTGACCTCCTTAGCTCCCAGCTGGACTCTGGCAGTGCTGGCTGCCCTCCCTGTGCGCTCCTCCATGGAGCAGCTTCCAACTCAGTTATCAAATAACCCAGATTGAACCCTGCTCTTGTGCCCATCTCCTCCAGGAGCACAATCACCTGCCCTTCAACCTCTGCCTTTCCAGCCCCCTCTGATTAAGTTTTGTTCCCCTGTTGGATCCCAGAAACCTGGGATTTTGGAGCTTTCTGTGCTTTCTGGCAGTGACCCCCTGGAGAACACTGCTTTTGACCTGAGGCCTTGGAGAAGGCTCCAAATTTGAGTGATGGAGTTAAAATCATGGGGGTGTAGTTAGATAGAAGTGTGTGATTTCACATGGTGAAGGGTTTTAAATTTGAGGTTTTTATAATATAGTAATAGGTATGGGACAAGATGGAAGATTTGGGGTGGTGTCTCTTTCAGTGTTAATTTTCCTTCTTCTTCATGGTTTCAGGCAGTAGTTTCTGGTTGGTCAGTCAGTGTCACACTGGGGGTCATGTGAATTGGGTTATTGGGTTAAAAGAATAAATAATATAGGTGTTAATTCTCTATTGGACTGTTTAGCTTTAAGAGACCTTGTACCTAGCTAGGTTCACCTCCATTTTGCTCACTTTTATCTGGTAGCTGGAAGTGTTACAGAACTTTCTGTGCTTTAGATAAGATTTAATAAACAACCAAGCCTGAACATGAGAAAATTTGTCTCTCTTGTGTTTTTAATCCTGACTCTGAGTGAAGACAGAAGAAACTTCAGACAAGCCACCAAATAAGTGGTGCAGATATCACCATCACATTCCTCCAGGCTGGTGTGGCAGTGAGGGCTCTCCCAGAGGAGCAGGAGAGCAGAGGGGCTTCTCCAGAAGCTGCTCCCAAGTTCTGTGTCTACCACACCCCTGACATGCATGTGGCCAGGGAAGGATCTCCTCCTTGTCCAGGGCTGCTCAGCAGAGAGCTGAGCCTCCACTGGGGTGGTGTAAGCAGGCAGATAAATGTTTTCATGTTTAAGAGCAGGGAATTCATCACATCTGCCAAATCCATCTGGGTAAACAAGCTTAAGCTTTACCTGGGAAACCTGAAATAATAAATCCTACTTTTCCCTTTGGAAACTGTTGTTTTCTCTCAGTTAAGCTTCCTACGTCCTCAGAACACTTTTGGGGTTATTGTCTGTTTCTGGCCAGGCCCCAAGAGGGGAACAAACAATGAAAATTTGTGCAAAAGCCTTTTCTTCTGGAGGTGTGGTCTGCATCCCTCTGAGCCACCTGTGTCCACTCTGAAGGACACCAGGGAAATGGATGCTCAGGGATCCCTCAGAGCCCTCACCATGGCCCCATCTTCATCCTGAAATTGAGCCTCAGTCCATGAACTTCTCTGAGAAAACACTGGGGAGAGATGCATTGGCTGTAAAGCATTGAGGGGCTGCAATCCATAAACCTGTAGGAAAAGTTTCAGTGCAGCAGGAGGTGTGGCAAGTTAGGAACCTGGTCAGGGCTGACAATGTCACCTCAGGGACGAGAAGAAACCCCAGGCTGTCCTCTCAAAGCAGGCTCTGCTCTCCCAATCTCCCAGCACATTTAACCCCAGATCTCTATCTGGGATGAGAGGTTGGGTTTCATGTTAAGAGGCTTTAATTGTGTGGGGAATGTGCTGCTTCTCCAGGTGTTGGGTTACTGCCTGTCCTCTAAAAGCAGGGACATTTCCTCAAGGTCAGGGGCTTCGTGTGCATTATTTGGTCACTGAATTAACACCTTCCTTCTTCTCCTGGCAGTGGGAAGGTGGTGGTGCTTTCTGTGCTGAGAAAAACCATCAGCAGAAAACCTGAGCTGATGTTGTTCACATGTTTGGGGGGTGTTGTTTGCTTTGTTTTTCTGTCTGAGGTCTTTGTAATTTTTATTTTTTAAAATTATCTTTCTTGGGCTCTCTGAAATGTGCCAAGCAGATGATTAATTGCAGGAAGCATGCAGTCTCAGGGCGTGATTTGTGTGTTAATCAGTGAAATCAGCACCACTGAATCCTGTTACACCTGGCCATCAAAGCAAGCCATTAGGGAAGGGAGGGAAGATGATAGCCATGGGCCTGGGAGCACTGCAGGCAGCCCTGCAGGCCAGGGAGCCCCCAGGCTGGATTTTACACCTGACTCATGGCTGTGCTCCACCAGGGGAATCTGTGTATGGCTGGCAAAATCTGACTCTGGAGTGAGGTGACTTCAGGGAAAACGTTGCCCTAAAAGCATTTTATTATTTCTCTCCTGGCAGAAGCTGTCTGATGGGAAGTGCTCTGGGACACTGAGCCAAATTTTATGATGCCCTCAGAGATTTTGTGAAACCTTTGCTGCAGAAGAGCCACACTTTTAAAAGCAGCCCTTAGTGACCATCAGTCCCTTGAGCCTCAAAGGCAAAGGAGCACAGGATGGTTTGGGTTGGAAGGGACATTAAAAATCATCTCATTCCAACCTCCTGCCATGGCAGGGACACCTTCCACTGTCCCAGGCTGCTCCAAGCCCTGTCCAGCCTTGGACACTTCCAGGGATCCAGGGGCAGCCACAGCTTCTCTGGACACCCTGTGCCAGGGACTCATCACCCTCACAGGGAAGAATTCCTTCCCAATATCCCATCCATCCCTGTCTTTTGTCAATTTGAAGCCATTCCCTGTGTCCTGTCCCTCCATCCCTTGTCCCCAGGCCCTCTCCAGCTCTCTTGGAACCCCTTTAGGCTCTGGAAGGGGCTCTGAGCTCTCCCTGGACCCTTCCCTTCTCCATGTGAACACCCCCAGCACTCCCAGCCTGGCTCCAGTGGCTTCACTCTGTAGCACAAACAGAAGGGTGGCACAGGCAGGTGTTATTTTCCTAACCTGGACACATCTGGGCCAAGAGCAGTGATTTTCTGTGGAGGCTTTTCTTCTCACAGATCCACTCTCTGCTCCAGATCTCAGTGCCCCTCTCCAATTCCTGGTGTGAGCACAAAGCCAGGTCTCATTGTGCTTGACTAGAACATCAGGTACAGAATCCAAGTATTCAAAAGCTGGGAAATGAAGAGGTAAGAACTCACTCATTTTGACTATTTCCACGGTGTAACCACTTACATGGCTTTTCTTGCTGAGGGCAGAAAGAGCCTTTTCCCTCTCTGCAGCTGCCTAATTCCAACTCAGATATTTCTCTGTATTTTTGTTGCGGTTTTAGAAATCTCTTTAGTGTTTTGTGATTATGTTTTTCCTCCTTACACAGATGAAGACTGGGCTCCTGGATCAGAAAACTCTTCAGTGTGTTGCATCCAAAGAGGAAAAAATTAGGGCTAAGCTTGTATTATGTGCAGCTCAATATCTGTGTTCCTGTGGTAGGAGAAGATTCGAGGGATCCAGGGGCAGCCACAGCTTCTCTGGGTACCCTGTGCCAGGGTCTCACCACCCTCCCAGGGAAGAATTTCTTCCCCATATCCCATCTAAACCTTCCCTATGTCAATTTAAAGCCATTTCCCCTTGTCCTGTCCCTCCAGACCCTTGTCAGAAGTTCCCCTCTAACTCTTCTTGGGGTCTCCTTTAGGTTCTGGAAGGTGCTTTAGTCCAGCTGTGGATTCATCCCTGGATTTTTCCTGTCAGCTGAGAGGGAGGAAAACCTCCAGTTTTAAACACCAAGGATTGGGATCTCAGACAGGGGCTCTTGCCAAGTGATGGAAGAAAGGAGGAAAACAAGGCAGAGCTGGGAAAATAAGAACATTGACCATTGGCTGCTGGGGCAAAAGCTGGCACTGACTCCAGCCCCATACACCCTAATTTTAGGATATATGGACTCCAGCACCAGCAGGACCTGGACTTTTAACTCCCCACCACACTCTTTCTCTAGCAGATGGATAATTTTGTTTATCCCTGGATATAAAGGAGGCTTAGCCAGGCTGGGAATGGTTTCTTCTCCCAGGAACAAATGACAGGGCAAGAAGAAATCAAGTTGCACCAGGGGACGTTTATTAGGAGGATATTAGGGCAAATTGAAATAAAAGTTGGAAGCAAAGGTTGCTGCAGAAAGAAGGCCTTCTCTTGTTTTTTCTTTTCCTTTTTTCCTGCTCTAGCTTTAGTATGGTATTTTCTGCCATGTTTCTGCCACATTTTTGTGATTACTTTCAGTAATATCTTGCCAGGTCATTGTTACAAATCATCTTTACAGAAATAGCAGCAGTAACTTCTTGTGGCTGAAAAGTGGGATTTCAATAAATGAAAACCAGAGAAAAATCCCAAACCAAACCCCTGCTCTTAACCTCAGTGGCTTTCTGTTTATTTCTTTTTTTGAGAGTGGGAAATTCTTAGGGAAAAGCAGAATTTCTAAAATATATTTTTGCAAAGACCTACAGACGCATTTTGCAGAAAATTGAGTGTTTTATTTTATCAATCCCCATCCCAGGGCAGCAGCAGTGGCCTCACAGTCCCTGTGTAGTGCAGTGTAGCCAAATGAAGCTTCAGAAGCTTTTTCCTAAGAACAACACTGGGGGGGGAAAAAAAAATCAGCTCCAGCAACTCTCAAAGGCATCTTTGTGTGGCAAAAAATCTGTATTTTTAGGTCAACTCAGCTATATTGAAGGAGGTGGTTTGTGTGTTAAGTAGAAGTAATGCCTGGTTTTTAAGCTCAGCCTGAATTTGTGGAAGTCCTAAGCTTTGCTGATTGTTTTGGAACTGGGATCGAGTGGCCACCAGTGAGAGACAACAGCTTGGTCCTCAGTATTTAATTAGAAGTGAGAGTCTGCAAGGGGCAACTGCAGAACTGTTCATTTTGACCTTCTTTTCTCAAGGAACATTGGTTATTTAACATTTTTAATCGAGTAAAACGGGTAATTTTGGGTGTTAAATCATGGCTGCAGTTAATGCCAGGGTGGGTACCAGCTGTGTGTCAGGAGGAGCAGGGAAATTTGGGGCTGGATCAGGAGCACAGCAGGGTTTGCTCTGCCCCATCCCCGAGGGGCAGTGTCAGCATTGATGGCAGTGAACAAAATGCATCCAAATGAAAACAATTTCTGCAGTGGCCAAAAAATGGGAGAAGCTCTGGGCAGATGGAGAGTCCCCCAGATTTACAGCTCCCCAGGACTGACACACATATCTCCTGTGGGGACATTTTGTAAAGACTCATGTCACAGAATCCCAGAATCTCAGAGTCCCAGAATGGTTTGGGTTGGAAGGGACCTTAAATCTCTTAATAATCAATTAAATTTAATAAACAATAAATTCATTTAATAAAGAATCATTAATTAATTTAATAATAAATTACATTCTGAATTCCAACCCTCTGCCACAGGCAGGGACACCTCCCACTAAACCAGGTTGCTCCAAGCCCCATCCAACTCAGCCAGAAAGGGAATTTAGGGAGAGGAGAAAGGGAGAATAAATAGATGAACTGAGGCAAGATAGAAGGGGAAGAAAGCAAGGCTTGGTTTTGCCAGCAGGAAGAATGATTTCTCACATATTCCTCTTCTCTGGAATGATCAAACAGGTGCTCAAAGGCTGAGACAAAGAGGGAATTACAGGTAAGAGCAATTAAATGTTGGGTCTAAGGACTTGCTGCTGTGCCAGGGCAGGTTTGGGTTGGATACCAGGAAAGGTTCTTCCCCCAGAGGGTGCTGGGCACTGCCCAGGCTCCCCAGGGAATGGGCACAGCCTCGAGGCTGCCAGGGCTCCAGGAGGGTTTGGATGCTCCCAGGGATGCCCAGGCTGGGATTGCTGGGGTGTCTGTGCAGGGCCAGGAGCTGGATTTGAAGATGCTTGTGAGTCCCTCCCAGCCCAGGATGTTACAAGGTTCATTCTGGGGATGAGTGCTGCTCTCCTGACAGTGCTCCATTCACTCCTGGTTTTATTTCCATGTCCCTCTCAGCCAGAGCAGAACCGAGCATCCCTGCAGGAATTCTCCGGGTGAGCTGTTCCCACAACGTGTCAGTAGGTGGCAAAAAGCTACAACCCTTGTGCTGAGCAAGAAATGAAGGTTTTTCCTGCCTCTTTCTAGAGCAGGAGGGATCTGTGGGAGATGGATTGTGTTCCCCCTGGGACAGAGATCCCTGCACCAACACTGCTGAGAGGGGGGGACATCTCAGCATCCAGGGCCAGGAACAGGTAAAGAGGCTCAAACAGGAGCTGCCTCCTTCCTCTTCATCCATCACAGGACTCTTGTGCCTTGCTTGACCTTACTCTGGAATTATTTAAAGAAAGAACTTTCTTTGAATGGGAAGTGGGAAATCAGCAGATTTGGGGCTGTGCTGTCACAGAGCAGTCTGAGGATAGCTGGTGAGACAAACAAAAACCTGCCACGCTTGGATTTTTTTTTTTTTTCCCCAAGCTGGTGATAAGACTTTAATCGTGGTGTCCAGCCTGAAAAGGAGCTGCTCAAGGTGCTGTTCCTGGGGGCTTTTCTCTGCAGCTTTGTGTGAGCAGATTGAAGCAATCCCAGCCCTGGCACACACCTTGCAGGGAGGCAGGGCAGATAAAGGCTTTAATAAGGTTTTTGGATGTATCCCAGTGGCTCAGATAGTGGGGGTTTTTCCTGCTTTTGAATGCCTGTGTGCATCGGGGAAGGAGGAGGTTATGTGATGCTGAGGACTCACATTCCTGAGGAGGTCAAATGCTCTGAGCACCAGGTGGGACTGAGCCCAGGGAGGTCAGAAAATCCCATTAATCCAGACTAGCCGGTGAGATCCAGTTACACTACGGCTTTGTTCAGCTTTATTTACCTAACACCTCTCTTTGCTAAGTGTAATTAAATCACGTTTTTTCTCAAGAACAGTAACAGAGGTGCTACAGCAACCCCAGCTCCTTTTTTAAATATAGGAGTACGGTTCATTGACATTTCCTCTTATAAATTGTACATTTAATTGCTAATGATTTTGCCAGGCTGGTGCTGACTTCGGGCTGAGCATTATCATTTTGATTTAACATTTCAGCAAAACCGGTTCAGCTAATCCTCAGCTGGAAGAACTTGGCTTGCCCTGGCCATGTTCGTACCAACAAAAACATCCTAGAACCGTTTCCCTGGGGAGATCAGATGTCCTTTGGGGCAGGGATCTATCTGACCTACATCTCCTGGGCTGCACCACTTGTTGCTATCCACACCCACATCCTCCATTCTTTGCTGTTGTGGTGAAAAATTATAATCTGAATTCTCTGAACCTGCTGAAACTTGGGCTGAGCAGTTTCTGCCCCAGCACAGCTCCTGTGGGGAGACTCCTCTAACCTGCAGGAAGGGTCCAGCCTTGCCTTGACTCTTTGGGTGATGTGGGAGAGCCGCAGAAACACATTTTTAGCCCAAAGAGGAACAGGGAGAATTGGGAGCTCTGCTAAACACAGACTTTGGTTTCTGTGGGGTGTGACTGAGGTTGAAGCTGTGTCCTCTCCAGAGCTGGCTGTAATGGCTCAGCCTTCAAATTATTCCAGCATTTGGAACTGGGAACTGAAAGCCTGTCTCTAAAGTCTCCATTGTTCTGCTCCACTGCAGAGCTCACATTGTGGGAGCTTGGTTGGGTTTTTTTTTCCCCCCATCTTCTGCAGTTTGTAGAAAAGTCTGTGTTTCACCTTTAGTAATGAAGAAAATGTTTTCATTTCCAGTGTCTGGAAGGATGTTGGAAAACAAGAGCAGAGGATGAGATGCCACCTGCCTCTCTCCAGGTTGTGATGAATTAATACAATCAAGAATAGCACAGTCAAACAGTTTTGAGCACCAGAAGTATTTCCTAGACTCACAGAATGGTTTGGGTTGGAAGGGACCCTAAAGACCACCCAGTTCCACCCCTGCCAAGGGCAGGGACACCTTCCACTATCCCAGGCTGCTCCAAGCCCATCCAACCTGGCCTGGAGCAATTCCAGGGATCCAGGGGCAGCCACAGCTTCTGTGTGCCAGCGCCTCCCCACCCTCAAAACCACGAATTCTTCCCAATATCCCATCTCACCCTGCCCTCTGGCAGTGGGAAGCCATTCCCCCTGTGATGGCAGCAGGTTTGCTGATTTTACCACTTCTGTAGGAGCAGGTTTTGCACACTGTAGATTGATGAATTAATGCTCAGAGACTCTTCTGTGCACAGTCTCTGATATGGATCGAGTGGGCCACAGACACTTCTCCGTGGGCAGCACTCTTCCCCAAGGCTGGCAACACAATTATTGGAAAACTAATCAGCTCTATCTGAGATAAATTGCATTTCCACCAATTATAGCTTAATTGTTGACAGATGGGAACACAGAAGGGTGATGTGTCACATCATTAAGAGAACAGGTGTATAGACAAGTGCCAGATTAATTGTTCCAGCCCATTAAATCATTGACCTTTCCAGCACACCCTCAACACTGAGCTCAAAGCTCTCACGATATTTCCAGCTCTCACAGGATGATTCTCTTTATCAGCAAAGTTCTCAGGGCATTTTTAAAACACACAGACTCCAATGGACTCATTAACCATGAGCAGCTCTCCTTCCCATTAAAATGATTCCTCCCCTTCTTCCTTCCCTGTGCTGGGGTTTGTTTTTGTGTTTTTCAGCTGGAATCCCACATGGTGTGTGGGCAGCTTTCCCCATGGAGCATGCAGGCATTCTGTAACGGGCCATACATTTAGGGATGTCAAAAGCAGGTGAAATCAGGACAGAGCAGCTCAGTCCTGGGCTGGAGGCTCCAGCTTGATTTGGGGCTTTGACTGTGATTTCCAGCTCCTGCTCTGCCTGGGATTTCCAATAAAGATAAATACTGGTGAAAGTGAGTCAGCCATGGGTGTCTCTTTCCCTTAAATCAGTGTAAAAATGTGTCTCCTGCTCTTTTCCTGGCTGTGTAAATCAGGAATCTGGGGGTGCAGTGCAGACACATCACAGCAGCTTTGTGGGAGGAGCACAGGTTTGGGACAGTGATGCAGGACAAGCTTCATCCATCCCTGCTCATCCTGGGTATCTGAGAACTGACTCTGGATCTTCTTGTTCTGACTTTGAAAAATGAAAGGATCAGGTTTCCAGCTGAAAGTGCTGTGATTTTGTGATATTTGTTACACCTGGAGCCCCTGCCCTGCAGCAAGGAGCCGATCTGGAGATGTTTTGCCCCCTGGTAGTTCTAGAAAAGCCAGGTGGGAAGGGAGGGAGACAAGCAGGAGGCACAAGGAAGAGTCAATGCCCTTTGTCAACTCTGCAGCTTCAAACAGAGGCAAAACTGATGCTGGAACCAGACCTGTCTGTTCCCCAGGGCTGGGGGTGAAATCTCTCCCTCCCTTGTGTTTCACCAGCCCCCTGCTTATCCAGTTTGCCACATTAAAATAACTGTGTGATATTTAACTGAAAGTTCCTTTTGTATGAGTGCTTTGAATCCACAAACTTGGTGGCCTTCATGGACCTCCAGGGACAACCAGACAGGACACAGGAGAATTGAGCAAAGTTCCCTCTCAGGTAACAAACTATTTTGTAAGGAAAACAAGATAATTTAATAAAGATATAAATTAAAAAATATAAAATAAAAATAAAATAATATAAATAAAAAATAAGTTTATGTGAGATGGAAACTGCAAGAGCATTTTTGATAGATCAGACACCTTCATATAATCATCTTTTTCAATATACTTGGAAATGTCAGATTGCAACAGGGCAGCTTGTTCAAATTCCTGGTGAGTGCTGCAGCCTTGATCAGCATCCCTGGAAGAGTCTCTGCAGGAAAAGATGGAGATTTCTCCCTTCCCATCATTCACTCCCCAATACTGAACCCTTAACAGGAAAAAAAAAGTGAACCAAAGCCAGATTTTTCAGATTATATATAAATCTGGGGGTTAGTTCTGAAGAAAGTACATATATTTCTGTGTCCAGGACAGGGAATGAGAGGAAATTTAAGGGGGAAAAAAAAGCCACAAAAATTAAAAAAGGAATTTGAGAAATGCCAAAATATTTATTTTAAAGACCTCCTAAATAAATCATTTCACCTTGCATTTTGAACCGGGGTTTGTGGTTTAAAAAATGCTAACCCCAAATTAAACAGGAAGATTGAGTAACTCAAAGGCAAGTGAAACATTTCATTTCAGTTGAAATTGAATATTTGGGGTTAACCCAGACCTCTCCCCAGCTTCTGCTCGGAGGTTTTTTGGTTTTTTTTTTGCCAGCTCCCTCCTCCTCTCTCTACCCCCATTTCACTGTTGTTCCATCCAAGGCTTTCTTCCCTGGATATTTTGATTCGGAGAGTTTTTATGCATCCCACATCAGCAAGCTCCTTGTTTGCAGATGTTTTCTTCCACTGAAATTCCCATACTCACTGAAATTCCCATACTCACAGAAATTCCATTTACAGTCAGCACATCTCCAACCTCAGCCCATCCACCTGGAAGGGTTCCAGCCCTTCCAGAGCTGGGTCTTCTTTCTTTGGCACACCCCAAGCCATGCCACTAGAAATCCCTGTCAAAGAAGTCATCAAACAGGGAAATTCTCTNCTTATCCAGTTTGCCACATTAAAATAACTGTGTGATATTTAACTGAAAGTTCCTTTTGTATGAGTGCTTTGAATCCACAAACTTGGTGGCCTTCATGGACCTCCAGGGACAACCAGACAGGACACAGGAGAATTGAGCAAAGTTCCCTCTCAGGTAACAAACTATTTTGTAAGGAAAACAAGATAATTTAATAAAGATATAAATTAAAAAATATAAAATAAAAATAAAATAATATAAATAAAAAATAAGTTTATGTGAGATGGAAACTGCAAGAGCATTTTTGATAGATCAGACACCTTCATATAATCATCTTTTTCAATATACTTGGAAATGTCAGATTGCAACAGGGCAGCTTGTTCAAATTCCTGGTGAGTGCTGCAGCCTTGATCAGCATCCCTGGAAGAGTCTCTGCAGGAAAAGATGGAGATTTCTCCCTTCCCATCATTCACTCCCCAATACTGAACCCTTAACAGGAAAAAAAAAGTGAACCAAAGCCAGATTTTTCAGATTATATATAAATCTGGGGGTTAGTTCTGAAGAAAGTACATATATTTCTGTGTCCAGGACAGGGAATGAGAGGAAATTTAAGGGGGAAAAAAAAGCCACAAAAATTAAAAAAGGAATTTTAGAAATGCCAAAATATTTATTTTAAAGACCTCCTAAATAAATCATTTCACCTTGCATTTTGAACCGGGGTTTGTGGTTTAAAAAATGCTAACCCCAAATTAAACAGGAAGATTGAGTAACTCAAAGGCAAGTGAAACATTTCATTTCAGTTGAAATTGAATATTTGGGGTTAACCCAGAACTCTCCCCAGCTTCTGCTCGGGGGTTTTTTGTTTTTTTTTTGCCAGCTCCCTCCTCCTCTCTCTACCCCCATTTCACTGTTGTTCCATCCAAGGCTTTCTTCCCTGGATATTTTGATTCGGAGAGTTTTTATGCACCCCACATCAGCAAGCTCCTTGTTTGCAGATGTTTTTTTCCACTGAAATTCCCATACTCACAGAAATTCCATTTACAGCCAGCACATCTCCAACCTCAGCCCATCCACCTGGAAGGGTTCCAGCCCTTCCAGAGCTGGGTCTTCTTTCTTTGGCACACCCCAAGCCATGCCACTAGAAATCCCTGTCAAAGAAGTCATCAAACAGGGAAATTCTCTCTGTCCTGGTCCTCATGAGTGTGGGTTTATGGTGAATCTTCTCTTCCCTCTCCCCCTCCTCTGACCCTGTGCTGGAGGAGTCCCAGAACAGATCCCTGGTCCGTGGCTCCCTGCAGAACCACAGGTCAACCTTCCCCTTCCTGCCTGGGGACAGCTCAGCCCTGTCAGGCTGCCTGCAGAGTCCACCCCATGTGTTTCCTAGGGGAGAGAAAAAAGAAAAAAAAAAAAATCATGTTTTTTCAGAGCTGCTCGGTCACCTGGAGTTGAGCTGGAAATGGCTGTGGGCAGCTGGAGGCATGCAAGGAAAATCCTGAGAGCTCCTGTAAGACCAGACCCCATGTCTGGGGCAGGCTGAGGTGTAACACACTCAGGATTATATTTGAAATTACAGGGTCTGGCAATATGGCTTTATCCCCAAGGGGAAGAGACCTGAGGCGAAGAGCCACAAGGGAATAGGAAGCCAAGTTTGTTCCCCTTCCTCCTGGTGAAAGTTCACCTTCAGGCAAGTTTTTCCCTGATTTAAGCACTTTTATCCTTGGTGATATCCTTTATCCAAAGGCTGTCACTTTCAGGCAAAGCCTTGGACAGGTCAGGATGAAGAGATCCTGAGATCCATTTCCCTTTCTGTAGGTAAAAAAACCCTAAAGCTAAAAGTGATCAGCCTCAGTGGGTGTCACATTTACCCCATGCTCTGTCCTACAAACACAGCCCTTTCCCCCCTGAACCTGCATCTCATCACTGCAGGAGATGGAGCAGTGGAAGCATCTTCCAAGAGGAGACTTCTCTGACGACATTTAGGAGAGCTGGTGAGTTTTACATCACCTTGGAAAGTTATTCCACTTACCAGGGTCATCTTCAGGAAAATGCTGATTGTGCTCAGCAGGGACAGGGTCTGGGCTTCTGGCACTGCCACCTCTCTGGGGAGTGTCAAGGACATCCTTGGGGATGAATTCCTTGATTTTTTGCTCATTTATTTTCGCCTCCCTGTGGAGATTCCGCTTCAGCTCCGCCTGGGTTTGCAAATGAGTTGTCAACACAAGCAGCAGAGGAGCAAACACATTTTAATAGCTCAACGTGGCACAGCATCAGGGGGTTGGCCCTGGAAATAACTGCACAGTCGAGTAGTTTAACCCAAGCAAATAGAATTTGCCAGACTGGGAGCATGACAGAACATGACTGGGACGGGGATTTTTTTTGTTTCTCCATGAGTCATGGCCAGGTGAGGGCAAAGCATTGGAAAAACCACAGGTAATTACTGATCACAGGGGATGCTCCCTCTGCATAAGACACAGGGAAAACTTCCTTTCACCTTCCCAGCAAGAGGTCTGGAGCATCCTGGTCCGTGGGAGAGACACTCCCATCCCCTCCCCAAATCCATCTTGGCATTACCTCTCGTCTCTTGCGGGTCAGATCCAGCATCTGAAGCTTGTGCAAGTGCTGCCTCCTGCCAGGGAAGGGATTCAGGCTTTGCCCCCTCTTCTCCAGCACCTAGGAGGTATTTCAAGATGCAAATAAATACACCTGCACTTCCTGAAAGAGAAAGGAAGAGCCACCAGCTCACAAAGCCCTCAGGTGCTCCTGGATAAAGGCAGCGAGCATCTCCCTGTGTAGATTCCAACCTGCAGGAATTCATCACAGATTTCCACTGTGCTTGCAGTTTATCCCACAGCTCTGGGGCAGGAGGGGAAAAAACTTCATTAAAACAATGTATTTGTGCTTCTGCCCCCCGAGGTGTTACTGCATTGAGTCAGTTCTCCAGGATAATCTCATGATCCAAAGGGAAGAACATTTTGCATGTTTGGGGCTGCAGGGGGTGTTTATGGCACGCAGTGTTTGCAGCCTTTAATTCAGACTTATGGAGGTGTAGAGGTTGGAAAAGGGGTCTGAGATCATCAAGTCCAGCTGTTCCTCCAGCATTGCCAAGACCACCCCATGTCCCCAAGTGCCACATCCACATGGCTTTGAAATCCCTCCAGGGATGGGGATCCACCACTGCCCTGGGCAGCTCTTCTAATGCCTGACAATGCTTTCAGTGAAGGAATTTTCCCTAAAATCCCATCTAAACCTCTCCTGACTTAGCTTGAGGCCATTTCTTCTTATCCTGTCCCTGTTCCCTGGGAGCAGAGCCTGAGCCTCACCTGGCTCCAAACTCTTGCCAGGGAGAGGGAGAAAGTCTCTCCCTTCTCCCCACCCACTGCAAGTGATGGGTGCTCAACTAAGTCATTTAAAAACGTGCCTCTCATACTTTCAGCCTCTAAAATATTTAATATCCTGGCTCAGCAGGTCCATCTCATCCAGGGAACTGTCATGCTGGAGATTCAGAAGCTTTCCCCCTGTTTTGGATCCTCCCACTCACACACTGGCATTCCAGCTCAGTGTCCTGGGCTCAGCCAGGGACAGGAGCACAGCCAGTGGTTAAATTCCAACTTCTGCCCTTCAGGGTGCCTGAAGTTGTGAGGGAAAGGAGCCTGCAGCCAGGAATGCCTTGTGAAATGGCACAAACTCATGCACTTACCTTTGGTTTTGGGCTTGCAGCCACTTCTCGCTGACTCCAGGGCTCTGCAGGAGTGATTGCTTGTGGAAGGATGGCAGGTTCAAGCCTCTGCAAGTCCAGTATTTATAATATTTAGCATTGCTCATTCCACAGGATCATAAAGCTGGATATGAAACTACCTTCACATTTTTCCAGCTCCAATTCTGACCTAGCTGCTTGGGATACAGGAAGGAGTTTGGCATCTCATCATTTGGTCCTTCAGGAGTGGGCAAAACTGGGGAAATGTTTTTGCATTACAGCACAAGCAGCAAAGCCCCAGTTTGACAGCAATTCCATCCCTGCAGGTATTTCTCCTTGAGCCCCAACAGTGCCCAAAGCTGCATCCAAGACCAGAGAGAAGCCAAATCACAGCTCAGATTGCTTCATGAGTGTGCAGAAATGTCATAATTTTATCTTAAGAATCCTACCAGGTCATCAAAGGGCAGACCTCAATTAGAGGAGACCTAGAGCACCATTCCCTCTGTCCAGCCAGCCTTTGCATCGGCCTAAACAAAACCTCTCTCTGCAAAGCTGTGCATGGTGCAAAGTTCCTTTTTCTGATGGCTGGTGAAAATAGGCAGAGACTTGCTCTACGGGCTGCTCTGAGCATGGATTTGCATCTTCAGGAACAGAGATGCCTCCTTAAATCCTGCCAAGCTCTGAATGTTGCTGGGTCATTCCATGCCTTGGTATTCATAGAATCTCTAAGGTTAGAAAAGACCCCTCAGATCACCAAGCCCAGCCATTATCCCAGCACTGCCAGGCCCATCACTAAACTGTGTCCCTAAGTGCCACATCTACACCATTTTTTAACTCTTCCAGGAGTGATGATTCCACCTAGAGTTCCCTTCTAGGAGCTTTCATAAAAATTAACAGGGACATCATCAAGGACTTTGTCTGTAAGACCTGGGTTATACTTTATTTGGGAAACCATTAATTCCTTGATTACAAACAAGTGCCCAACAAGTGGGGACATGTCTCTGACTGTCTGCACAGAACTGCTGCTGAATCCTGAGCTGTCATTTTGAATCTGTGTGAAAATGCAGGAGGAAAAACCAGCATCACGTAAAGGGAAAATTCCCCACTAGTCCCCAACACCAGGTGCAGGTGTCTTAGCACCACAAAAACCCCACAAAGCTAAATATGAAACTGAAAAATGGCACTAGATGGCAGCATGTGACACCACAAGCTGTGGTCCAGGCTGGCATCACTCTGGGGAGCCACCAAGGTCACCAGCATGGGGTGGATGAAGGGAAAACCATCCCACATCCCTCAGCCCATCACCCTGCCCTGCTGGGGAAGCCAGGCTTCAGGATTTTGGGTAAATCTCAGTCCCAGGCTGGAAAAGTGACTTTTCCCTTTAGTTTTTGTGAACATCACAGGTTTTTGTCTGGAAATACTCTCTGATCAAGATCCTCTAAAAGTCCTTGAGAAGGTCACATCATCCTGCTCTGCTGCCTTTGAGGATATTCCCACAGGAAAAAAGGATTTTGCTGGAGCTCTGTACACTCCCTGAGAGAAACAGCAGCAGAACAGGGCAGGATTAACAGAGTCTTTGTCCTGAAATGAGTGATAACAGTGAGTGTCTCAATAATACACAAGTACAGTGATGGAAATAAAATCGATAATTAAAAATTCCTTGCTGGTCAGAGGTTTCTGAAGGAAACTGTGATTCCATATGACAGTTTTCAGGGTGTAGGTGGGCTCAATTCAGATGCCACTGTAGCATCATCCCACCAAATCCAGGGACACATTATCCTACAGCTGATGGCCACCTCTGAGCTCTGAAGCCACCAGTGTCACCCAGAGCCACAGCCCTGAGGGGAGTGGGTTTAAGTGACCCCATTTGGTGGCTCTTCTGTTCTTTATTGTATTTAAAAGACCATAATCACAGCAAGAAGGTGATTCAAGCAAAGAATCCTTGCTCCAGTGGGTTCACAGAATCATGAAAACCTGAAATTTTTGCGTTGGGAGGGACTTTTAGGACCAACTCACCTGTCATGACCAGGGACACTTTTCCCTAGACCAGGTTTCTCCAAGCAGATTCAGGTTGGATATTGGGAAGAAATTCTCATGAATGAACACTAGATTCGAGCTTTGGCCTCACCAGTGCCACGTACAGGGGGAGAAATAAAGATCTGAAGATATTTCTGAGCTTTAGTTATGTAAAAGCTTAGTTTAGTTTAGTTTAGTTTAGCCCTTGTGTGGAGGAAAATCTTGACTGTTAGGTCAGGTAGAGTCATGGGGTTTGGGTCTTGGGGAGGAATGGATTTGGAAAGTGCAGGATGGGGAAATTGAGGGAGTTTGGGCAGGTACAGAGCATGAACAGCCATTCCTGAAACCCAGAATAATTGCTGTGTCTCTCACCATCCCCCAGGGCATAGCACATCTGTCTGCTTTACCATCTCTGCTCCAAAGCTGCTGCCTTTGTCCTGAGGAGCCAAAACCAGCCCCACATGGTGCGAGATGGACCCTTTCTGCAAAGGGCTCTGTCTTGGCCACACTTGGGGCTATGGGAACACCAGGATTTGGCTGCAGGTACCCAGACACCCCAAAGGACAGTGGGACCATCCCAGTCTGCTGGGACACCTGTCCCTGTTGGGTGTCTCCAGAGCACACAAGCTCCTGATCACCCAAAAGTAGGACTTGCCCCTGGTGTTGCTGTAGGGTGCTTGCTTCCCCCACCCTGAGGCTGTGACACGTGTCCCTGTCCCCAGAAATCCCACGGGGAGCTCCCAGGGAGCTTCCACACTTACTTGGGGCCTTCGGGGTGGGTGCTGCTTGATGATGCTGGTCCCATCCTTTCCTGGCAAGGTGTTCAGAGAGAGGGGCCCTTAAAGGGTAAAGAAATGGATGAAGATATATCTGGGGCTGCAATCCAGGATGTGACCAAAGGTCTGTATTCTATCACCATCTGTTAAACCAGCTGGGGCAGAGATCCTGATCTCTGTGGGAGATATCCCCTGTTAATGGGCCAGGTGTTAAAAACCAGCTGGGGCAGTGCTCTTTACCTTTCCCACAGCCCATCCTCCCTCCAGGAGATATCTCCTGTTCATGGGCCATGGAGTCCCAGTGCCTGGCTGATCAAATTCCATCATCCCATTGGGAGATGCTCCAGCCAGGGGGAGGAGCCAAGCATTCCTACCTGGATATAATCTGAGATCTGGAACACCAAGGCAGCCTTTTCCCACTGGATTCCAGAGGAAAACCAGACCTTTCCACATCATTGCTGGACCTTTGGAGTAAAACTGCACCTTCTCCAGGAGCACTGCTCCAACAGAACCACATCTGTCACTGCAGGAGGATGCAGCCACCATGGAATGGGACTGCACCAACACCCTGGCTCACTGACGGGTGTCAGGTTGGATTCTGACTCTGTCAGTGCTTTTGGGTTTGTTCTCTGTAATACTGTATTTCCATTTTAATTTTCCTAGCACATAACTGTTATTCCTATTCCCATATCTTTGCCAGAGAGCCCCTTAATGTCAAAATTATAATAATTTAGAGGGAGGGGGTTTATATTTTCCATTTCAAGAGGCTCCTGCCTTTCTTAGCAGACGCCTGTCTTTCAAAGCAAGACGAGTTACTTTTAGGTGATCATCAGCTGCTTAGGTGCACTCAGCAATAGCTTTGTGCCCCGTTTTTTGGTGGCATGTCCCATGAAGTCCCTGCCTGTGTATTCCAGTGACACATGGAATATTCTGTTGGCTGCAGGAGTGAAGTGGGTCTAACTGTGCCTGTGATTTCTAACAAATACCTCTCCAGCTTCCCTCTACAACCACTCATGTTCCTAAATATGACCATCACCATCCTTGTGTCTCCTGTAGCCTTTCCCAGCCCCTGGGATTTGGGTGGTCAAGGGACTCTTCTCCTCCCATGCCCTGTAACCATCAGCCAGACCTGTCTGTTCCCCAGGCCAGGGCTGGGGGTGAAATCTCTCCCTCCCTTGTGTTCCACCAGCCCCCTACTTATCCAGTTTGCCACATTAAAATAACTGTGTGATATTTAACTGAAAGCTCCTTTTATATGAGTGCTTTGAATCCACAAACTTGGTGGCCTTCATGGACCTCCAGGGACAACCAGACAGGACAAGGAGAATTGAGTGAAGCTCCCTCTCAGGTAACAAATTAAGAAATCCCAAGAAATTGGCCAAGAAATCCCTGGTCTGTGCTGCCTTTCCACTGCCTGCCGTGTTAAAGTGAGGCACAGGCAGCACTTTGAGGTCTTTTGCTGCTGCTCAGCCCCTGAGACTGGATAATTGTTATTTTTTGGTGGGACTGAGCAGTACCTCTGCTGCTTTATTGCCTGCAGCAGCAGCAGCAGTGAGAGGACTGTGCTCAGGTGAGTGGTGCACCCCCAGATCCTGGAAATGAGCCCAAAAGAATGTGTCACACACCAATAATCCCCTGTTAGTTATTAAAGCTGAGCTTTCTCTAGGCCTGGCTGGGATCCCAGCTCAGCTCTGTTCTGTGCTGATGCTCTCAGCTGGACACCACTGCCCCTTTCGTTCTTTTCTTGCACAAATAAATACTTGCATGTGCAGGAAGCATTTCAGTCACACAACAGTTTATCTGTTTATCCCACCTATTCACCCCAAAATTCTGTCCTGGTGCATTCAAATGATATTTTATACATGGAGTTAAGTGGGGTGTGGCTGAGCAGCTCCTGCTCCCACAGGGTGGGAGCCCTGAGGAGGTAACAGGGAGGAGAGATGGGAATAAAGAGCAGGAAGAACATTACAGCTGATGCCAAATTTAACAGTAATATTTCACAAGAAAAGTGGTATTTTGGAGGTAATTTTATGGGGGACTTCCTTGAACCTCATGGAAGATCACCAGGCTGGGCTCTTGGAGAAGAGAGAGAAGACAACCACAGAATCATGGAATGGTTTGGGTTGGAAGTGACCCTAAAGATCTTTTGTTTTCCACCCCCTGCCATGGGCAGGGACATCTTCCACTATGACAGGGTGCTCCAAGCCCTGTCCTTGGAACACTTGGACACTCCCAGGGATCCAGGGGCAGCCACAGCTTCTCTGGGTACCCTGTGCCAGGGCTCCCCACCCTCACAGGGAGGAATTCCTTCCTCTTGTGAGGGTGCTGGGATGTGGGAGGTGGTGGTGACTCCACCAGGTAAATGTTTGGTAGAGCCCTGGCAATGTTTAACCACTGAGTGAAGCTGTGGCTGCTCCGTACATGCAGGAATGGGAGCCTGGAAGGGGAAATTTCCAGCACAGGAGGCTCCTCTGGAGACAAACCTCACCTGCAGGGAACAGTGATGAAATATCAGCTTGTTAGAGAAAAAGGGGGTTATGGAGTATTGCCTCTATCTGCAGGCAAGAGAGTGCACAGGGAATTTCTGTGGGGAAATGAAAAGGTAAGGAGGTGGCCCATGGAGATGGGAACAGGAACAGGACACAGGGAAGTGGCTGTGGCTCAGGTGAAGCTTCTCCTGGTGAAGGGTACAGCTCTGAGGAAGTTATTTCTCCCTTATGAAGTTTGAAGGTTTGTGTTGTACATGTTTGGGGTTTTTTTTAATTTTTCCCTCCCATCCTATCCATGCATGTGGCTTGTAGGACATTTGCCCTCATCCTCTGCAGATACAGAACTGGGAGCTGAGGGCTTGCTGTCCCCAAATCTGCTCCCCCCAGAGCAGGGAGCAGCACCAAGCCCCAGCTCAAGGCATCCTTGTGACTTCTCCTGTTTTTCACCCTTGCACTTCAGCAGCAGCAGATCCTCCCCTCTGGGGGAATCTGGATTTAAAATAAGCCAAGCTGAACCCTCATAAACCAAATAAAATCTATTCTCTTGGAGGCTTTGCTTATTTAGACAGCAGCTCAAGCTAATACTTTGCTCAAGCCCTTCTGAGTGTTCTCTTCTTGTTTCTGAAAATGGAAAGTAATGGAAGATAACATTTATTAATTTTTTTAAATAAAATACACATTTTTTAATAAGCATTTGTTAAATGGCCAGTGATAATTTCCCAGAACAGGAACATTTGGTTGTTGTTGCTCTCGTGGAGTACTTAAACCTGCCCTTTTACAGCAAGACCTGATCTGTACTCTCCCCAAAACCTCAGTTCTGGGAATGTCACTGCTATCACTCCAGAGGTTCATTTGCTTTCACTGCTTCCTGATGCCACCTGATGAATGATCCTGGAGGAAATATCCAGCCTCTGGTGAAGCAGTGGTGCTTAACACCGCCTGGTGTGGGTCAGGAATTGATTTTTGGGAATGGAAAAGCAGGGAGGGGGATGCTGGGGGTGCAGATCCTCCTCCCTCTGCCTCTCCTTCCTCACACCCCGTTGGTTTTCATGGATGTTTCTCCCTACACTCCCCTAAGAGCTGTGGGAAGCATTTGTCAGCATCCAGATCATTGTAGAGAGCTCCACATCCTCTCCCAGATGGATGAGAGCCCCTGGGAAGGATTTGGGTGTGGATGGAATTTAAAGCTGTGGGGAGAGGCTGCTTGTAGGGAAGCACACACAGCCAGGCTGCCTGCCTTCCTCTGCTCCTGGCTTGGGAAATTTGTCATCAGTGACAAATTGGAATGACAATTGGAATCAATTCCCAAGCTGAGTTGTACCTGCCCAGAATCTCATTCTGGTTAGGGCAGTGGTGTGCCTGGCAGGGCTGTGATGGGGTCCCAGGGTGGCTGGACAAGGGCTGGCCTGGACACAGGTGGGTGCCAGGGTGATGCTGGGCTGTTCCCAGGAGGTGCCTGATGAGAGCTCTGGTGGGTGAGACACTTCCCAAAACAGTGGAAGGGGAAAAAATGAGTTTTCCCAAAGCTGAAATATCCTGCAAATGGCAAAAATGGCAGGAAGCTGCTGATGCAGAACAGCACACCCCTGCTCCCACCCCACACTGCAGCCAGCAAACCACAGCAAACCAAAAAAATCCCCGGTGACCCCAGCTCACAAAATCCCAGCAGTGCCCCCTCACCTGCACAGGCTCTCCCGTACCAGGTCTCCCGCAGAGGTGGAAGCTCCAGGTGGAAGATGGGCACTGGGGGGTGTGGGCTGGGCTGTCCTGGCTCTCTGGGGAGCCCCTGCAGGGCACTCAGAGCGGGCACATCCCCCTGGCTGGGCACTGGGGCCACCCTGGTCACCTTGGGGTGCGCCTTGGAGGAGCTCAGACCCATCCTGCAGAGCCAGGGCTCTGAGAGGAGAAGGAAAACCCCTCATGCACCGTCCTCCCTGAACATGGAGAGGGATCTCTGTGAGCCACTCAGAGCCCAGGCAGCTCCCACAGATGTCCTTCCCAGCTGGGTTAAACATTGACCCATCCCCAGCCATTCATTCCCCTGCAGGGACGGAGGTGGCTGCAGCTGGGGAAGCCACTGCCAAGCCCTGGAGAAACTTTGGTTTTACCTACAAGTGGTTTTAAACCACCTCAGCTGGCCTGCAGGTATTTATTCAAGCAGCTCTTTTGGTAAATGTTCAGGTTTTGGAAGGAAATTCAAACCCCAGAAGGGTTGAAGTGTCTCCCATCCTGCATGAGAGAAGCAGCCTGGGAATAAAACCTGGCCCAGGAGTTTCCCCCACCTTTGCTGCTGGCTGGGGGCACTGCTGGAAAAAAAATGCAGCTTTAGGATGAAACTAACTGGGAATATCAGTCAAAGTGAGTCATATTTGATAGTTAAAATCATAGGATTGTAGAAGGGTTTGGGTTACAAAGGACCTTAAAGATCTTCCAGTTCCACCCCCCTGCCCTGGGCAGGGATACCTTCCACCAGACCGGGTTGCTCCCAGAAGAAAATATTAATCCTTGGAGCAACCCAACCAGTTCATGTTTTCAGCACAAAGCACAGACATCTCTCATGACTTTGCTTTTCCCAGGTCACACAGGGCATGAGGGAGCAGAGCAGCCTGGCCTGTATTTTTTTTTCCTTCTTCTTTTCAAATGAAAATGTAAAATCAACACTCTGATTCCCTCCCCACTTTCTCAATACTTACTGCCTATTTTTCCTTTTTATTTTAATTACTCTCCCCTGATTGAGAACAGGTCATTCCTGTTGAGCAGCTTGGGGAAATCATGAATTAAATGTGATGATGGATGTGTGGGAGCAGTGGAAACCCACGTGGATGTTCAAGCCCATGGTGCTTTATCTGGAGTTTTACCCAGGTGCTGCCAAAATCCCGACAGGGTTCCCCTGCTGCCCTCTCCTGTCCATGTTTCCTTCTCACAGAGTTTTACTCTGTAAAGCCAAGGGTGCCAAGAGCAGCAGCTGAAGGTTTGGGGTTGGGGGAGGCTGCAGGAGGATCCCTTTCCTGCAGGTCACTGGGGCAGGAGATCCTGGTCAGGCATGCTCAAACTTCTCTTTAACTGGGGGTTATTCCATGCAATAATGTGATTTTCTCTATATTTGGAGTTCAGTGAAATTCCTGAGTATTGTGCTGTAGAAACGTGGGGCTGTGTTTGGTCCCATACAGTGCCATTAGGGACAGCCCACAGTCCCTCCCAGGAAAAGTTTTATCCCTTTCTCCCATTTCATTTACTGCTTTAAACTCTCTACCAAACCCAGATGAAACCTGCAAATGATGATGATCCCTCCAGAATTGGATTTTTCAGCAAATTTATTGCAGTCAAAATTAAATCGTCGACTCCTAAGTGCTCTGATGCCTTTGCTTTAAGGAAGATATAGTGAAAACCTGAAGGGTAGGGCAGTGATCCATGAACTTGGGGCAGGGAATTTTCATACAGAGGGCCAGAGTTTGTTATTCACCTTCACACAGGGCAAAGGTGAACCAAGGGGCACCACTCAAACACCAGCTGCAGCAGTGGATCAACCTCTGCCTTAAAGCTTCTCCTCAAAAATTAATTTTAAATCACAAAAACAAAACAAAACAAAAACAACAACAACAACCAAAAAAAAAACAAACAAAAACAAACAAAAAAAAACACACAAAAAAACCCCAAAACCGTGGGCAAAGGAGGAGATGGAAAGTGGGTGGAATGGATTTTTGCCAAAATAACGCCTGAGCTTTTATGCAAATCCCCAGTGAGTAAAGCAGAAACAACCCCATGTGAGCAGGCTGTTGTTTATCCTGCTTGCAGCACATTCAGGCAGCGACAGCATGAACAAATGGATCAGCAAAGGGAGGAAAACATCCCCTGGCTGGGATACAAACTGATCGAGCTTGTTATTACACATCTGTAAGGTCAAAAACGTGGCTCGTTCCTCCCTCTGCTCCTTGTCGCCGCCTCTGACAGGGGACATTCATCTTATCTCAGCCCAGGCTGGGGACAGGGGTGGTGCTGATAACACAGCCCGTGCTGCTGGCTGCCTGAGCCCTGCAGAGAGGGCAGGCACTGCTGCGGATGCTCCAGGAGGGAGCACGGTTTTTCCTTTCCTTCCTTTCCTTTCCCTTTTTTTTCCCCTTTTTTTTCCCTTTTTTCCCTTTTTTTCCTTTTTCCTTTCCTTTTTCCTTTCCTTTCCCTTTCCCTTTCCCTTCCCCTTTTTGCCTTTTTTTCACATTTTGTTCTCCTTCCAGCAATAAGGAGAATCTGGTAGTGCAGCTGCTGGGACGAAAGTGGCATTTTCCTTGGGAGATGGTGCCACAGAAACAGGATCTGACATCGGTGGGGAGGGCAGAAGGGGCTGCCAGAGACACCCCCAGCACTGGATGTCACTTGATGGGGTGATTGTTGGTTTGCTGTTCCTCTGATGGACCAGCAGCATCAGGCCAAAGAGCCTCTGCTTGTTGTCTGTTTTCTTGGCTTTGGTGGGGTTTTCTCCAGCTGAAAAGCTGAGCTGCACTCCAGGGAAAATCATTATTTCCATGTTTAATGAAGGATTTGAACTGGAGGCTGGGCAGAGGGGGAAGGAGGGCGTTTAAGGCATCACTGAGAGGGATGAGCACCCCTGGAAAGCATCTGGGAGCAGATTGCCCAGAGAAGCTGGGGCTGTCCCATCCCTGGAAGTGTCCAAGGCCAGGCTGGACAGGGCTTGGAGCACCCTGGGATAGTGGAAGGTGTCCCTGCCCACGGCAGGGGTGGCACTGGATGATCCTTAAGACTCATTCCAACCTGGATCATTCTGTGAACATCAAACCAAAGCAGGGGGGCTCTGCTCAAACCTTCCTTGCTGGGGTTACAGTCAATTTTTAACACCCTGTGCCCCTGGCCATGGGATATGTCAAGCAGGGGAAAGCTGACTCAAACAATGGGATTTCACAAGATTTCCCCTGCAGAATTATCAACGAGGTTGAAGGATCCAGTCCCAAGCTTGAAGATGCTGCCATGAGGCTGCTTGCCAAAAAGTACTCAGCAATGCATGCTGAAAGTAAAGTTTTTTTTTCCTCATGTGTTCAGTTTGGCAGGAGCTAAAATTTCAGTACAACACATCCCCAAAACTATCTAGCAATGTAAATGAATGTATCAGCTCCAAAACTGTGGGGAGAGGCCAAGCTGCCACGTGCTGGGTGCTCTCAGCCCATCAGCATCTTTATAATTAACTCTTTTGGAATATTTTTTGTCTATCTCCTCTCAAAAGCAGCAGACCAGGAGCTGTAAGAGGCTTCTGTGTGTATGCAAACCTTACACCCCTGGGTTTAGGGCACAGGGGACAGTTGGTTGGGTTGGTTTTTGCAGCCCTAATTCTGCAGCCATTTGATGAAAAAGCCCAAGTTTGTGGGGTTTTTTAATACACACAAGTATTTTTTTATGCTTTGCTAGCTGCAAGGAACAGTTTAGACATGAACATTAAAAGATTTAAAAAACATCAAATAGAAGAGTCAAATAAAGAGTCAAATTATTTACATTATTTTTTTCCCCCTGGCAGAAATACCATCAAAAAACACCCCTAACTGGCTGCTAATCAAACTCACAAACTGTGGGCAGGAAAGTCAGCAGAGCTCAGCAATCTGTGATACTTTCCAGCTGGTTTTATTCTTCCTTAAATGAGAAAAGAAAAGTTTGTCTGCCTATCAAGTGCTCTGACATAAGACAGTCTTGAACGGTCTAAGCCAGCCTAAATACACAGCAACAGGCCTAGGGAGGGGACTGGGGAGTTGGTTGGTTTGATTTTGAAAGACTTTTCCACAGCAGAGGTTAAGAAAAATACTCATTTGTCCCAAAGCTCTAGAAAATAGGAAATGGCATTTCCCAGGGACAGCAGTGACCAGGGTGTTCCATTTCTCCTGAAGCTTTTGTAGCTCAGCTGGGAGTGCAGCTTTTCTGGTAGAAAACAAGGTAAATAAAGCTTTTTTTTTGCTCTAGGGACAGCAGTGAGATTCCAGCACCACTTCTAGAAAGGTGGCGTTGGAAGGAGACACAGCTCAGTGTGGTCTGGGAGAAGAGGCCTCGTGTTCTGCACATCATGGAATATTTATTCTCATAATAATTGGGAATATCAATGCCAACAGCAGTGCCTTTCAGAAATGAATTCTCCAAAATACCAGGGGAGGCTTGAAATGCTTTTCCAAAACTGCTACCTCGCTGAAAGGGCACTTCATTGAAAATAAGTCAAGATGTTAAATTTTGATATTTAGCTGGAAATATCCAAGATTTATATCCTGCAAAATGGCTCTACTTCTGCCAGCAAAGAGAGATAAACAATGTAAACTCGATCCACATTTTAAACCCACCAGCTCAGAAAGACACAAGCTTAAACATTTTATTTATTACAAAAGATTTTATTATAGTTATTTACACCCGTTCCTTAAGTGTATAAATGTAAACATTTATTATAGATGTATTTCTCTTATCTTACAGTTCATCCCCTGCTCAGGTTAGATGACATTTTTTGAAGCATACAGGTGGTGAGGAGAGTTCAGCTATATTCACAGAATATACACCTGGGGGAGTCCTCAGCCCTAGGCCAGCGGGATGGACACTGCCCCGTTGGCTCTGCTCCTGCTCCTCGTGTGGACGCTGGATTCCGTGATGTCCTCGGAGTGATCCTCGCTCTTCTTCTCCTTCAGGCTGTTGATGAACCTCAGGGTGATCTCATCCCACTCCTCGGGCAGCAGCATGAGCAGGAAGCCCATGCAGATGATGATGGTGGCCCCCAGCCGCACCACGCTGAAGATCATCTTGTGCTTCAGCAGGTCCACGGCTGGAGGAGAGGGAACAACAAGGGCATCAGAACAGCAGCAGGGTGGGTGACGGCACCCAGAGTGTCACTGTGAGCTACAAGATTAGCTGTTGGCACAGCAGAAGAAAACCCAGCAACACAGGCTCTCCTCAAGAGAGAAAAAATGCACTTTATTGTGAAACAACATTCCCTATATACACAAGATCACTAACCACAAATAGAACACAGCTCATTGGTCAGAGCAGGCAACATCTCTTGCACAGATGTTTTCACTGTAAACAACACAGTTCTTACAGTACACACTCTATACAGCTGCATATTGTTTAAGATTCTTTCCTTTCTGTTTTTCCTCCAAGTTCCTGGGAAAGCTTCTGCTTTCCCAGACCATGTATCCACACCCAGAGCAGCCTGGCACGTCCCTGTGACACTCTGGGTGGCTCTCAAATCTCCCTGAGCTTTCCTCTGGCAATGCAGTGCTGGACGTGCCACAGCTCCTCCGTCCCTCACTGCCTTGGGCAGGATCCCAGGAATTCTGGAGGGGTTGGATTAAGCCTCTAGATTTCCATGGTGAAGAGTTTGTGAGGGAGCTGAGGGGGCTCAGTCTGGGGAAAAGGGAGCTCAGGGGAGACCTTCCTGCTCTCTGCAAGAAGGGAGTGCAGTGTTGGGTTCCTGGGATATTTATTTTATCTTATATTTACATATATAAGTACACAAACAACGGGACAGGAAAACTGTCAGGAGTTTTTGGGTCTCCCACCTACCTACTGTGGCTTGAATAGAACAAATCTGTTTCCAAAAGCAATAAGACACTTAACTGATCCCAAAGCTTAAAGATGCTTTCTAAGGCTAACAACAGGTTTCTTTTTAACGTAAGACAGAAGAATGCAGAAGAAGATCCTGCTCTACTGTATCAGCAGAGGAGCCAAGGCAGATGCTGGATCATCCTGTCACTGCCTCCTCTCATGCCCTAGCCAGAGCAGCTGTCTCAAAGCCTTTATTCCATCACAATCAGTCTCATTTTACAGAGCCAAGCAAGGGAGATGGAAACTGCTTCAGCTGCTTACAACAGCAGATGAAGTTCTCTTTGCTACAAAGTCTTTTAGACAATAGTAGAATATTAAAATAGTATTAATATTNTGAAAGACTGGTAAGGCACAGGCACAGGCTGCTGAGGGCAGTGGTGGAGTCACCATCCCTCAAAGTGTCCAAAAGATGAGTGGACATGGCACTTCTCTTTATGCTTTAGTGAGCACAGGGATATTTGGTTGAAGGTTGATCATCTTGGAGTTCTTTCCCAACCTTATTGAACCTATCATTGTGTGATTTCTGAGGTGGAAGACACTTTATGTTAACTCTTTATCCCCAACAGGCTGCATCAGCAGAGTGTTCCCTCAGGCTGCAGGAACCAGGGATGGGGAGAGAGCAGCACATGGGCCAGAGAGCCCCAGGTGCCTCCAGCCCAGCCTCTCCTGTCCACAAACAGCACCCAGAGAGCCCCAGAGAGCCCCAGGTGCCTCCAGCCCAGCCTCTCCTATTCACAAACAGCACCCAGAGAGCCCCAGGTGCCTCCAGCCCAGCCTCTCCCTTCCACAAACAGCACCCAGAGAGCTCCAGGTGCCTCCAGCCCAGCCTCCCAGCTCCACCACAGCACACCTGAGCCCCAGGCAGCCTCCCACAGGGGTTGCTGCATGTTGGAACCCTGGATATTGAGAATTTAAACTTCCTGTGCTGACAGGCACTGATCCCCAAGAAAACACTGCTTTTGACCTGAGGCCACAAAGAAGGCTTCCAAAATTGAATAACAGAACTGGGATCATGGGTGTGTAGCTTTTATGGAGGTGTGTAATATCACGTGGTGGAAAACTTGGATTTTAAGGTTTTAGAATATAGTAATATATAGAAAGCAAGATGGAGATTTTAGGGCAGAAGTTTTGTCCTTCTTTTTCACCTTCTTCTTCAAGGGTTGGGGTGATTTTTTGTAATTGAAAAGAAAAATCTGCATTGTGGGTCATGGGTAGTTAGATTATTAGATTAAAAGTAAAAATAATTTAGGTGTCCATTCTTTAATTGGACAATTTGGCCTTAAAAGGGCTTGTAAAGTGTGAGATACATTTCCATTTTTGACTTGTCAGCTAGAAGTGCTGTAAAACTCACTGTAATATAGATAAGAATTAATAAACATCTGAGTCTGAACAAGAAATACTGTCCCTCAAGCGTTTAATCCCAACTCTAGCAGAAATAGAAGACAGAACATGATACAGTGGTGCCCTGTGTGAGGATCAAAAAAACCAGTTTTTTATTTTCTGGTGCTCAAACCCTCAAGACTGACTTCAGAGGAGACTGAAGGGCAGAAACAGAGGCTGTCCAAGACAGGACTCTCGAGTAAATTTCCACCCAACAAATTATTTAATCAATAAAACTGCTTTGTGAGTTCCTGTAACAGTGGTGCTGTTTGTATTATTTAATTAGTGGTTTGTTTGGAGTTTTTTCTTTATTTTTACTTAGAGTTAGGATTAAAAAATATACGAAGGAAATGGATTTTTTTGTGTTTGGGTTTGGCTGTTTGTTAAATTTTATTAAAAGTATAGAAACTTTTGCAACACTTTTAGCCACTAGCTAGAAGCGAGTAAAATGGAGATGAATTCAGTTAGCTACAAGGTCTTTGAAACTTAAACAGTTTAATAGAGAAATAATACTTATATTATTTATACTT
>VWZS01007619.1:324944-428538 GCA_013397075.1 Rhabdornis inornatus | reverse complement strand
TCTCTGACTGGGAGGAATACAGCGAGCATGACCTGTCCCCCAGCAATGTTGGCAACTACGAAGAAGTGTCTGATTGGGAAGAAGGCACAGAGCAAGACCTTCCCCAAGGACAAGTCGGTATCTCCCAAAGTCTTCCTGATTGGGAAGAATACAGCAAGCATGAGCTGTCCCACAGCAATGTCAGTAGTTATGAAGAAGTGTCTGATTGGGAAGAAGGCATGGAGCAAGACCTTTCCCAAGGAAAAGTCAGTAGCTACCACAGTGTCTCTGACTGGGAGGAATACAGAGAGCATGACCTGTCCCATGATGATGTCGGTAGCTACCAAGAAGTTTCAGACTGGGAAGAAGGCATGGAGCAAGGCCATTCCCATGGACATGTTGGTAGCTCCCACAGTCTCTCTAACTGGGAGGAATACAGTGAGCATGACCTGTCCCACAGCAATGTAAGTAGCTACCAAGATGCTGTAGACTGGGAAGAAGTCAGTAGCTACCACAGTCTCTCTGACTGGGAAGAATACAGCGAGCATGAGCTGTCCCACAGAGATGTCAGTAGCTACGAAGAAGTGTCTGATTGGGAAGAAGGCACAGAGCAAGACCTTCCCCAAGGACAAGTCAGTATCTCCCATAGTCTCTCTGACTGGGAGGAATACAGTGAGCACGAGCTGTCCCACAGCGATGTCAGTAGCTATGAAGAAGTGTCGGATTGGGAAGAGTCCATTGGCCAAGACGTATCCAAGAAGTGTTCCTGCTGCCTGCAGCGGGTGCTGCGGAGGCTGTTCTGCTGCCCCTGCCTGGCTCCACAGACCAAGGATTAGGGCCCACTGCTGGCACCAGCCCGGGCCCCACAGACGGCAGCTGGCCCACAGCCTGCCCCACATCCTGAGGGAGCCACACGGGCTGCCTGCGCCTGCCCACAGCCCTGCAGGTCAGCAGTGCCCACCTGCTTTGGAGCATCCCAAGCCCATCTCACCAAGAGCAAATATTACCCATGTGGCCAGCCCCAAATCAGCACCTGTGGGGACACTTGGTGCCAGGTGACTCAGTGCTGAAGGGCAGAAACTCTTCAGGTGGGAAGAGACCTCGAAAATCATCCAGTCCCACCATCACCCTGGCACCACCATCATCCCCCAAAACCATGTCCCCGGAGTGCCATATCCAGATGACTCTGAAACACTTCCAAAGACAGAGACTCCACCACCACCCTGAGAAACTTCATGCAATGCCTGACCACTCTGTCAGGGAAAAATTGTTCTGAATATTTCACTGGAACCTTTCCTGGTGGAATCCAAGGACATTTCCTCTCATCCTGAAAGGATTACATGCTGATCCTTTGAGATTTTATCCATGACGAATGGGCACAGACAGAACTCAGGACTCCACTGCACACTGCATGACTTTACCAAACACAATTTGTCCAAAACAGAGGGAAGCTGGGTTTTAGAGATAGTTGCAGTAAAGAAAAAAACAAAACCAAAAAACCCCACAAAACACAACCAAAAAAACCCCAAAAAAACCCCAAAAAACAGCCACAAAGAGAGAAAGAATAGGAATAGGACTAATAATAACATGAAGAAGATTAAGAAGATGGAGAAATAGTAGTAGTAAATAAGAAAATAATTAAGCATAAGAATAAGTACAAGAAAAAAAAAGTAAGAATGAGAATAAGAAAAAGAAAAGAAGAGTAAGAATAAGAGTAGGAATAAAAAAGGATTAAGAATAAGAAAAAGAATAAAGGAATAAGAATGAGAAAAAGAATACAAACAGGAAAATGAAAAAGAATAATAATAAGAAAAAGGAAAAAAGAATAAGAAAAAATAGGAAAAGGATAAGAATAAGAATTTAGACAAGAGTATGAAAAAGAAAACAAAGAATAAGAATGAGAATAAGAAAAGGAATAAGGACAAGAATAAGTTGATGTAGAAGAAGAAATAGTAGAATTCTGTAAATACTAGGAAGAAGAAGAAGGAAAAGAATAGGGATGATAATAATAAGAATATGATGATGATGAAGAAGATGAAATAGTAGTAGTAGCAAATCATTATTATAACAGCAATATCAAGTTAAAATATACATTCACACATCCTCTAGCATCCCAGAATGGTTTAGTTTGGGAAGGGCCTCAAAGACCACCTAGTTCCAACAGATATTCTTCTGCTCTTTTTCTCTCTCTCGACGTCTTTCCTATTTCTGTGTCTCTCCCTCACTTTTCTCACAAATAAAATCCATGTTAAATAAAATGTGTATGTTGTCATCATATGGTCTCATTTGCACCTTCATTTGGGCAGAGGCACCTCTCCCTAAAAGACATTCTCTGCCCAGCCTGTCTTCATAGCAGAGCTTCCCCATCCCTGTGAGGATCTCAGCTGGTCTCCTCTGAACTCATTCTAACAGGCCCACGTCCTTCTCATGCTGGGGCCCCCAGACACAGATGTAGAGCTCCAGGTGGGGTCTCAAACAATGGACTAGAGGGCACAGTCACCTCCCTTGGCCTGCTGCTCCTCACTCCTTTCTTTGCAGCCCAGCCCAGGGGTGGCTTTCGGCTCACACCGAGCTTCTCCTCCATCCACACCCCAAGTGCTTCTCCTCAGCCCCTGCCCCGCTCAGCTCCTTCCCACACATGCCACAGACCTGGGGATAATAAAGCCACCAGAGCAGAGTGAACATTTCCAGCTGTCTTCTAATTTGTCCAAGGAGTCATGCTATAAACAATTTCCTGTAATTGCCCTTTAGGCCTGCTATTATTGCTGTCCAGAGCAATCCAGGGGAACCAAACTACAAGTGTCAGTCCTTCCTTGGAGGATTCACGTTCTTGTCTGCATTGACACAAACACACCTCATTTGCTTCTGAACATCCATCTTTTGCCCTAGCACCTGCTCCCTGACCTACTTGTTCTAGAAGAGCAGTTCATCATGCCCAAGTTCACTGTTTTTCCATTTGCCCTCTGATTTTCACAGAAACTTTTTTCATTCTGTATTTGCCAGGTCTCTTTGCTTTGAACTTCTTCCTCCTCTGCACTCAATCATTTCCAAGCATACTCAGTGACCATGTGTTCATAGCAAGTCTAAATTTGCCTTTTTCTGACCAGATGTCTGTTAGATATTTCAGTGAATAGTGCTTTGCACAAGGAAAAATGCACTGTGCATAGTCAGTGTGGTGACAAAATCTTGATTAACTCAGTACACTGTGCCCATGTGAGCTCTGAGGATTAGAAAAAGTTAATAAAGGGCTCATTAAATTCAATTGCTTATTAATTTGCATTTGGAGCTTCACTGGGTTTTGACACAGTGGAAGTGTGTTTGAGGCATTACTCCAACAAGGAGTTTTTCTGAAGTATAAGGAGATTCGGACTTTACCTGCTGTCTTTCTTCAGGGACAGCACTAAAAGCTGTAACCAGCTGCTGTACTTACATGAAAGAAATTCATATGAAATTTAGCTTGAGATTACCACCAAGTATGGCTGGAACTGGCCAACGAATTCCAAAGCTATTTGGACAGCATACACAGAGAAAGACCGGCAGTCTCCAAATAAATCACAAAAGCTTCACTTCAGTCTGGTGCTGCCTCCTTCCAAGTGCTGTCAGCTCTGGGCTGAAGTCAGGAAATGCCTCGCTGGCCAAAGGCTCATCAGAAGCACATCAAGGAATCCCTCAACCAAGATGTCAAACACCCATTTTTTTTTCAGAAGCCAACTGGAATCCATCCATAACTATTTTATCTACTTCAAAATGTCAGCTTTTCATTTAAACTAGATGAAATAGCCAGGCAAAAAGTCACTGTTTCTGTTTGATCTGTCAGCATCCCTCTGTTGTCATCATGGAAATGCAGTGCCAGACAGTAAATGCTGCTTCACTTTCTCTGCTCTCACAGACTTTCAACAACAACCAGAGAGGGGGAATGTATTTTTTTCCTCTAAGTTTTTCCTGTAACAATTCACAAGAGGTTTTCTTGATTTGCTAAACTCATCAAAAGAGCTACAACAAAATCCAGCCAACTGATCTTGCTTGAAAAATGCAAAAGTGATCACATTTGCTTGCAATATGTACAACATCCTGAGAGCAGCAGATATCCATGGGAAATGTTGATTTAACCCTTAGTCCTAATGCAGATCAGCTAAAAGAGTAGACATCCACAGGCCTTACCAATACCTCATCTATCATCAAAACAAGTGTTATTTTGGGGTGATTGTCAGATCCTTACTAGATCCAAATGTATTTCTCCAAGATGGAAAGTTTGGATTTTGAGAGGGTCTAAGGACAGCTCTTCTTTGGGCTTCTGGCTCCATTTCCTGGGGTCATGGGAAAATATCCAAGTTTTAACATTCAGAAAGAAAAAAGGTTTCCATCTGAAAATCTGAATTCAGCAAGCACATATAGAAATCTACAGACCATGAATTTGTCACTAACTCACAGGACAAAGGAAATTGTAACCACCAAAAAAATGAAGCAGCACACTATGCTGCCTTGGCTCAGCCATTAGGGAACAACATACTTGCTTTTCCATGGAGGATATAACCCACTGCCTGGCTCAAATAGACAGAAAGTCCTGGAAAACTCTTTATTTACCATGCTATAATAGGACACTGAAAACTTTATCCTCTATCAGCTTTCACTAAGGCAGACCAGGTTTCACATTTTTAGTGGATTGTGGATCATGGACCACAGTGTTCATTCACCTCCCTCCCTGGGGACATCACACTGGTGTAAGCACAGCAGAAGCAGAGATCTCTAAACCTCAAAAATCCTCTCAATCCAGAGATTATTCATAGCCCAGAAAAAGGGAAGAGCTGTAAAATAAGCTGACCTGAACACAGTTCTCTCGATTCTCTCTTTCACTTCTGGTTTGGTTGTATAAGAATCCAGTGGGAATTCAAGGTGAGGAGTTGAGCTAAACTGTATCATTCCCACACGGACCTAAAAGAAAAGATTATGAAAGATTATGAAAGGTGCCTGTGCAAATTGTACTCTTGTGATCAATTTACAAACTTGGGAAGACTAAATTGGATAGAGGCAAACTATTTGCTGTTGAGCCATGGGCATTCTAAATGAACTTAGAGCAGGAACTCCAATATTATCTATACAGACTATAAACAAGGCAAAAAAGTTTATCTGGAAACAACAGGAGCCTGTGCTACAGTTAGAGGCAGTTCAAGATTCATCCACTCAGAACAGTTCACAGCCTCAGGGGCAGTAAATTTATAAATAACATCTTCTACACCAACCCATTTATACACTGTGCAGGCAATCTTTCCATTACCAAGAGCAGCTCCCTCTGGCACTGAGCACAGCAGGCAACACAAACCAAAAGTTTTTCTAGTAGTTCCTCCAGAACCATTTTCTCTAGTTGAAAATGTAAATAGGCTAAATGGTCTGTACTGGGCAATACATCCAGAATACTTCACTGAAGTCTTACAAGAAGTATTACGGAATGTGACAATTCCAAAGGTGAAAAGACTACTAATTTTCAGTCCAGTCTATGTGAGGATTAAGTGAAAGACTAGCAGAAAGATGGCATTTAAAAAATAAAATAAAACATACCACCAGATCTGCAAATATTAAATATTCACTGACACATCCTTCCCAAAGACCTGGTATTTATTTGGAAAGGCTCTGGCATGGAATCAAGTCCAGCAATAATCCCAGCCTGCTCCAAGGCCCTCAGCTGAGGCAGTGATGTGGGAATGATGCACACCTGGAACCACAGCCAGTCTGGCTTGAAATCCTCTCAGATGAACCCCAGGATGCCTCATCCAGGCCCAGAGGTACCTCAAGGCTTACTCCAGGGAGCAAGACCTGAGACTACAGCAGCACAGCACCCATCTCCCTCTAGGGGAAGCAGAGCAAGAAGACTGTATCATTTACATCTGTACAGAAACTGGTTAACTTCCCAGAGATTAATTCTGCAGCTTTCCAAGGAAAAGCAAGAGAAAGATCCAACTAATCTGTGAGCTTCCAAACTAAAATAAAATCAGTAAAAAAACCGTAAATTATAATCTTCAACCTGAAGGATTATGTCTTTTCTCAAATTCAAAAGGAGCTGTTTAAAATCTGAAGAATCAAGAAGCATCCTCCAATCCCACTGCTTCATAAACTGCATCTTTCTGAATAAATACTCTGCCCCTGGTAGGTTGACTTCTGCAATTGCACTCAGCACATTACCACTGGCCTTTAGACACACTGCCAAGCTGTTTGAAAATTGAAGATATTCCTGATACTCACTCTGTCTGGATGGATGTCGAAGGCATCACAGAGCTTGCTTGCAAAGTGCTTGGACCTTTCAAAGCTTCCTTTGCCAATGCTGTAGGAGCCATCCAGGAGGAAAAGGACATCTAATGAGGCAGAGCAGTGCATCACTAGGAAAAAAAAAATACATACACTGTGAAACTGCACTCTGTTAGCCCTACTCTCTAGAAACAGGCAGCCGAGAGGTGAAAATCCAGACAAATTGCAGAGGATGGAAGAGGCAGCCCAGTGTTCACAACCCAAAGCCCACATGTACCCCTGCTCTGGCCTGCAGCAGCTCCAGCTCAGCTCTGTCTGCCAGACTCATCTCAGAGTTCAGAGCCCCAGCCTCGTGTCAGTGACAGCACAGGAGCAGCCAGTGCAGTGAGGGATCACCAAACACAGCAGAGATGCTCTCTCAGAGAGAACACGGAGGGAGGGGTGAGCAGCAGGGAAAGGGAGCCCTGCCCAGTGGGACCTGCAGGCTCTCCCAGCCCAAGGGACACGTGTAAATCCAGGAGGCATTTGCAAAGTCTACCAAGACCCACAGAGCCCTGTGTGTTTCATCTGCAGCATATTTTTCAAAGCAAGCTCTTATTTTCCTAAACACTAATTCACTGAACAGCTCCCAGACACTGACAGAAACACCTTCCTTGAAAATCTGCCTTTTATCTCCTCTTCAGAGATGTGTCTCTGTATCACCCCTGCTTGCATGAACACAACTGCTCCCAAGTATAAGTTTCTGAGGTGCTTTTGCTGCAGTGGAAACCCACAATTTCACTGACATAAACAAATAAAAGGCAGATTGCAGACTATGAAGAGTCATTTTCAAAGCATTTAAAGGGAAATTTCAAAGTCTCCTCTGCAGCATTTGCCAGAATCAACTTCAAGGGAAAAATAATCCAGAAGTTCAATAGAGATCAAGCACACCCACCCCTACAGAGCTGTTTCGGCCAGTGATGTTACTCTACCCCATTATTATAATCTTTTTATTATCATTACTTTTCCGAAATCATTCCTGCTAGCCAAAACCTGAATTTATAATCAGGGTTTTCTAATAACAGATTACAGGGATTGAAAGTTGTGAGGCATTCCCTTCTGGGTCACTGGCTCTCCTAACAGGGCACCCAGCCCTGCCCTGGGGTGCTGTGTTGAGGACAAGCTGGAGCACAGCCTCCCTGCCAGCACCATCCTGGTTTGTCAGCCTTGCCCTCGGAGCTGGGCTGGACCTGGAGCTGCAACAGGGCTGTTATCCCTGCCTAAGCATGCACAGGGAAAACTGCAGAGCCCCCAGACTGGGCTCAGCATGGAGAAACACTCCTCAGGTGGCTGTGCAGCTGAGGGGTGCAACGCAGCTCTTCTACAGGGATCTGGATGTCTGCAGCCACCAAGGGCCTCTTGCGGATGTGCAGCAGGGAGAAACACCCAAACACCCATGTTCAGGATGGAAAATCTGAGCTAAACACATGGTGCTGCAGGATAGAACTGGAGGGCATGCGTGGCATGGGAATAAATGCAATCTATTCCTTGACAGACAATGGATAAAAATGGCTATCATGAGAGAATTCACCACAGAGTTTATCAGTAACTGATTGCAAGAACAGCAAGGGAGCTGCAGGTGAACATGTACTGGCCAGCCAGAGCCCCATCACCTCTGCTCTCAGCAACCTGACTGTGCTGGCTTTACAGCCTGAAAAAACCACCCACGTGGGAGGTCTGATCAAAACTGTAATTAAACACAGTTCTTTAGATTGTGATTGCTTGGATCAGGTTCTGAAGGAACTGACAGAAACACCATCCAGTTGGCAAATAGCCAATTTGGGAAAAACAGAGAAGATCATGTCCCAGGAGAGCTAACACCAATGATGAGGAAGAAAGCCAGGCTAGAGTAGAGGCAGCCACATTGCTGTGATTGCCAGAGCATTGCTGGGGAATTCATGGACTGAAGAGAGGCTAATAAATGTAAGTAACTACAACAACAAAAAGCTTTTAAAACCCCCAAACAAAACACACCAAAACCAAAGAAAGAGGAAATTCAGAAATAGTAAAGACTTGCTTTATAAAACAAACTTACACTGGCCAGCAGCTGAGATCTTGCCAATCATCTCCTGGCCAACGTGGATTTGTTGTATACCCAACACCAGCAAAGCTGTGGGATCAAACAGATAACCATCCATGAACAAGACATACAGGATTTAACCTTTAACAGCAAAAATCCTGGTCTGCTGTATAGGTTTCACAGTTGCAAAAAAAAATTTGGTGACACAGCAGTGTACCTGTGTCAGGAACACAGCAGAGACACAGAGAGAATGAAAAATGACAAGGACATGACTCCAGCACACAGGACAATCTCTCTGCTCACTTGCATGCAGTGCAAGAATGAGAGCTAGGCCAGCCTTAGGCTTCTGAGATTGCAGCCATCAACACTGGATGGATTTATGCACTTTTAACATCATAACATCAGCTTTTTCCCCATCAGGTAGACACTTTATATACAGATCAAATTCTCAAATTCTCAGGTGTTCAAATTCTCAGAAAAGCTATTTCTCCAGGTACTATTTTCTCCCCTTCTGTGTGAAACTATGTTTCAAAAGTTTATCCCCAAACCTCCTGGAGAGGCATTGACTTGGCTCTCATTCCTCAGAGTGAAGAACTGCAGCTGGAGACAGGGAAGCACCCGAGACAAAAACCACTGATGCAAAACAGCAACTTTGAACATACCTTGGGAAAGCAGGAAAATGCAGATGGACTCAAATACCAAGAGGTTCATGGTGACAAATCTGGAGGGGAAAGAAAAACCAAAAAGAAACAAAAGGGGAGAGGAACAGAAATCCAATTCCTAAATCCAACTTCTTTACCTGCAGCTGATCATCTTCTTCCTGGGTGTCTCAGGTGATGAGCTCAGAAGCATTTTATCTGAGAGGCAAAAGTAACTTCTGCCCTGGGGAGAAGGGTGGGGAACACATAGAAGGAAAAACTGTGAAAATGAAGGAATAATAGAAAAGGAAATCTCTCAACATACTCCTCTGCTTTGCCATCCGGAGGGAGCAACCCAGGCGGCGAGGGAGGGAGGGACGGATAGCCAGCCCTGCCTCCTCTCCCCTCCCTCTTGTGTGCAGCTCCCTTTCCCAGCTGAGCCCCAGCAGGGCCCCGTGTGCCCGGGGAAGCGGGTGCAGAGCCGAGCAGGGCCGAGCAGAGCAGCTCCGGAGCTTCACCGAGCCGGTCCGAGCCGCATCCCCCCGATCTCCGCCCCAGCTCCGGCTGGAACGGCCCCGCCGCGGAGCGCAGCTCAGACCTGGCCCTCGGCTCCTGCCCATCCCCATCTCGGGTCTCCAACACCACACAACCCCAGGCCCTTGCATGCCTTGTGTTTTACAAGGATTGGCTTTCTGGGGAGATGTTTTTTGTACATAACTGTCCAGCAAACTCAATTTTCTGCTCATTTTTCCTTTGAAATCTGCAAGGCTGCCATTACATCATAGGTAGACTTCAGTGACACTTTCAAGAATGCCCAGATTCAAACCAAATGTATCTAGTAGAGGTGTTGGCTTTCTATTTCAAACACGTCTATTTATTTTTTCTCCAGATTAAAAGCACTCACTAGACCAGATTCCTGATGGGTCTCTGCCCGTCATTGCAAAAGCAGATTTTCTTAATGTAGTTAAAGACAAGCATATTTCTTGATAACCGCTCTAAACATTGTTTTTCCAGAAACCAGGGTGGATTTTTCTCAGGAAAGACTTATCTCTGCAGCAAATGATACATCCCTCCTATCAGACAAAGGCAAGATACCTAAAGCAGGCCATGCTCAGTTACCTGCATGGGTACAAAATGAAGAGGGGATTAAGAAATCCCCTCTGAGATCACCCCACTAGGGATTACAGACACAATAGCACTGTCTTGCAGTGCCAGGTGCATCAAGCATCACCCTTCAGCACATCCTCCCAACACCCCACCAAATGCACAGGCCAATGTCCCAGGCTTGGGTAAGCAAAGGGAGATCAACACAGAACATTACTTCATTGGGGAAGCCCCAGTGTGCGTCCCTCAGGAGCTTCCAGCCCTGCAAATGCCACAGAGGAAAGGTCATTCTCCTGACATGCCTCAAGGACATTCTTCCTAGGTGCTGTTTGTAGAGTGCACATCACCCAAAGCCAGACAGGCCTCTGCTTGCAGTCAGGGGTTGTGGGATTTCACATTGTTTTCATACAAAACACTGACAGGTCAAGATGTATCAACAACTTGGTTTTATCTTGGGTTTAAATCAACTAATCTGCAGGATGAATTCTTTGCCTTTTAGCCCAGCCAGACTCTGAGCAACAGGAATTGAAAGAAAACTTCATCATCACCTGCTGCTCATCAGCATTAGCCCAGGATTATCAGCAGCAACCTTAGCAGCTTTGGTGGGGGGGTGAGGTGGTGAATGAAGGACATTTTCATTTTATCTTCTCAGCCATTAAGATAGGGAATTTTAATAATGTCTACCTCAACAACGAGTCAAAAATATTTTTTTTAAACCACACTAAGTCAAAACTCCTTTTTTTGTACCCAGATTCTCACTTGGACACATGAATATGACGGCAACTTACTTGAAGTAAGAGTTGTAACCATGTGTACTGTGCTTGGAGGAGTGAGACCAGAGATGGGAAAGAGAGGTAAAAGGGAGAAAAGCTCCTCTTGACAAGTACCTTCCCAACATGACTTTCAAAATTGCAAAATATCACTCATTTGAATAGGGGAGAAAGCAGGAAAGATGACACTGCATATTCATTAAAACACATTGTCAACAAGCCAAGCAACCTCCTGTCACTGCTGAGGAATGGCCCCAGCTTGCTAGGGGAGACCACTGCTACGTGCTCATCTGATGTTCAGATGTAGGGAGGAGAGAGGACACTAATCTTCCTGTCTCCTTTTTCAGTCTCTCTCAGCTCGTTTTCCATAAGTAAATTTTACTTTTTTCTTCTTGCCAAGGTTTGGAGGCAGTGGGCAATTACTGTTAGGAGCCCCACGCATCCCCTCTACCCAGCCACAGGCATTGCTTGGGGGCAGCTCACAGTGGGATCTGAAACCGAAGGGGTGAGAAGGAGGACAACGAGAAAATGTTTAACTTCTCCTTAAAACAAACATTGCAAATTTCAGTCTAAAAGTTTTGACAATGTTTTTCTCCAAGGGATAAAAAGGACCAAATTTCCTGAAGATGCTCTACAAAACCAGTTTATTTATTCTTCCCCTCCCAGTTCTGTGACGAGGGTGTTTTGAGAGGCTCTTTTCCCCTGTGCAATAAAGGCTCCTGGACATAAAGAGACCTCGATCTTGCAAGCCCTGCTCATGTGGGGTACTGTCAAAATCAACATGCTGCAGACCAGATCCCGTACAACCCATGAGTTACAGAATAAAAGACACTTTTCTGACCTGAGAGCTTTTGTTAAACTTACTGTGTAGTTTGTTCTGACAGAAGTGCTTATGCTACTGACTTTGCTTTGCTAAAGCAGCAGGAGTATCTCCATGAACGTGTTGCTTTTTTAATCTTTTGCCACACGCGAACCCACCCAGTGGAGCCAGAGCCTGCCTGAGCACCACAAGCACATGATGCTTGCAGCAGTGGGCAGCCAGTGTAGATGCTGGGTAGAAATGTTTTATGGAGTGGCTGAGAAAAGGGGAACAGTGATCTGCAGGAATTTGGTGCCCTAGGACAAAACAACAACATTAGAAAATAAACAAGCAAACAATGTAATTACTTTGAGGTTATAAAAGCATACATGTAACTTTGTCACACACTGTACTGAGAACTCATTCAAGGCTATGGGTTCTGGAGCAATTACTGTAATTGGTTTTGTCACCCCTCACCTGAGCTGTGCAAAGCTGGGCAAGGAATCTCCAGCTGGGTGTCTGGCCTGACCTGCTCTGCTTTGCACCTGCCAGAAACATCCACACCTGAGGTGGATCAACTACTGATCTACCTATGACAGGAGCAGGTGTGGATGGTTCCCAAAGAATGGAGTGGGAGAGCTGTCGACTTCAGCGATTCTCTACAGCAGAGGCTGGAGAGGAAAAATCCTTTTTTAAGGTCTCTGGCATTCAGTGTAGCTCTCAGAATATGATACGTGCCAAGATCGTCTCATACCTACCCCCTATTACAAAACTAACCCCAAAGCTCACCTTATCTTCCTGCTGCATCTCTGTGAGCCCCAAAGGACAAGCCACAGCCTGGGAATTATCTCCATGGCGTCACTCCCACAAACAGGTACAAGCTGTTACCTGCATGCATTTTCAGGACAGCGCTCTGTGGACCCTTCCTAAAGGCCCTACTTCAGAAAGTAGGGATCTTCCACTTTTTTTTTTTACATTTTTTTTTTTTTTTTTTTTTTTTTGGGTATTTATTTATTGAAGAGATTCACGCCGCGTTCCAGCCAAGCCGCGGCAACTCCCGCTCTGAGCTCGGAATTCCCTGCGCGGGGACCAGAGGCACAGTGGCCGGGGCTCCTCCAGACCCGGGACGGGACCTTGGCTGCGGAACCCTTTTGGGCACCTTCCTGTCCCGGGCTACACAGGGGCTCTGAGCCGGCTGCGGTATCCCCGCTGCCCGCGCACCCCGCCGACGGGACAGCAGGGTGTCCCCGCCAGCCTCTTGGGGAAGGCTCTCCCGGGCTCCATCGCCTCCCCGCCCTGGGGAGGCAGCGTCCCGGAGCAGCCGGAGGAGGAGCCGGGCGGGGGCTGCCCTCGTACCCCGCTGAGCGAGCGAACCCCCAGCACCTCTGAGCCCTACACGGCCCCTGCCCGCCCAGCCCGAGGTTTAAGATGTTCTCAGTCAAAAACGGAGGGGAAAAAAGCTCTACGAGGCACACTTTACCTTTTCTCAGCAGACGGCGCACCTGCGGGGGTTATGAGCAGCCTTCTCCCCACCCGGATTTACACCGTGTCCAGCTGTGACAGCCTCTCCTCCACATCCACAACAGCCTGAACTTGTAACTACGAAGTGGGGGGTGGAGAAACAACCGCAGGAACACCCACATTGCTGTAGGTTACATTTAGGAGGAACAGTGGTGTATCCACTCCTCCCATAGACTCCGTACAGCCAAAAATGTCAACAGCCCTGGAGCGCAGCCAGCATGCCTGGCAGCAGCACCGAGCAGTAGTCACACGACCACTCTGCCTCACAGCAGGCCTAAAGTAGCTTCATGTAGGATTCAATTTGTTTTTGAGAATGTTTTTCCTAATGCTTTTTTCCACAGAAAACTATTCATGACCTGTGAGTAGAAGTACCATATTCATACCTTCTACACCTGGAGGAAGGGTCCTGTTTTAAAAATTATGTTTTGATATTAGGCTTATTATTATTCTGTTACAGTACTAGTAGTTGTACAGAACTGGGCTCTTTTAGTCAAAGAAGAGCTTTCACACCTCTTCCCACACAAAACCTAAACACAGATCAATAATTTTTGATTAGGCAAAACACGCCCTTATGTCTGCTTCACAGTATGCAGAGTTAGGAATGGAACAAATACATCAAGTGCTAAATAGTAAATAATTTCAGTCAAACCCAGTAAGCAAAGTATACTCAAGTTCCTCCAACAATGCTTCATAAATTAAAATTATCTTGTAAGGATAAAAAAAGCCTTGTTGTTTTGCAGTGCTACGTAATTTTCTATTAATTTCATACTACTTCCCTTTCAGAAGTGCTGTTCTAGACTTCCAGTTCACTTTTGTTTTTCTTGTTCAGAAGTGAACAAAGATTTTATTTGCAAGAGTGTGCATGTTACTGTCTAAGCGTAGATAAATACAATCCATAGGTGACAGTTCATCACTTCAAGAAAAGTTTTCAAGTAGAGATTAAAACTAGCAGAGAAAAAACAATGCAAGAGGAACCCAAGGCCACATGAGGAACTCCAGTGGGTTTCCACACTCTTTGCTTGATTTGTTCCTACATCAATTCTCCCAAGAGTTTATCTGAAAAGGTGTGAACTAAGTATCTGAACCACATGAAGTCTCTTCTCAAGTAAGCACTGGCACGTGCCTTTGTGAAACACCAACCACTGCTTTCCAGTTTTGTTTTTTTACCCAAGTATAACAAGCAAAGATTCACTTTTCCTTTGTCCTGCTTCTGAAATGCTTTTGGCTACTGCATTCAAACTCATCTTCTGAAATGCAGAGAGTAAGTGCTAGGAGAGGGAGGATGTGGACAAGTGAACAAGAGGTGTGGGAGTACTAGAACACCAGCCAGGTGCAAATGCTTGTGCAAATCACTCTGGTCCCAGGGAGTCAAAGGACACTTGACAAAGCCACAACCAGGGGCATTAACAAAACTCCAGAAATCCAAGTGCAAGCATTAATCTAATTATTAGTAACTGCAAGAATAGGATGCAACAAAAACTAAGAGACAGGAAAAAGAAATATGAGGCAATTTGAGTGTAATAAAACATTAAGTCAAAGGAAAATATTTTGCAACAATTTTAATCTCAAGATTCTTCCAATCTGCAAAAACCCAAACTTGAAGTATGTGTTTTAAGTGGACAAAAAGGCTGACCCTGCAGTTTCAATCAGCAAATGTCTACTGTGTTCCACAAACAATAATCTGACATTCCTGAATTAGTCCGAAATGACAACTAGGTATTCAACTGAAGATACACTGAAAATCTCTTAATAATTTGATTCAGTATTTTTGCCATAGCCCAGAATAAGTTGTTTTTAATTATGATGTGAAAACCTGATGGGGTAGAAATCCTGATGATGTAGCTACACACAAAACAGCTTCAATACAATTCACTTCAAAATAACACTCACATATGCATATTATACAGCCTAAGTGTAAAGAAAGAACTGTGCACATTAAAGTGTTTACTGATTTTAGAGAGAACTACCTGTATGCAGTCCAAGACAACATTCAACCTTTAATGATGCCGAAATCAAGTTTATGAAGAACAAATCTCCGTCTAACTTCAGACCAGAAATTAGGTTGAAAGATGAGTAATGAAAAAAAGATAGTTTTTCAAGTAATATAAATGGTACCGAAGTTAAGTGAGCCTTACAATTACAATAATTTCAAATTCAAGTCTGCAGAACAGACTCACAATGTAATGGCCATTCCATGAACTTCTATGCATTCGACAAGAAAATACAAGCAAAAAGTTTAGTAGCACATGGTGCCATAAAACGAGAACAGAACAGAAATTCTAGCTTGCAGCTTTGCAATCCTCTAAGTTAAATACTTGTGTCACAGTAACAATCCAAGCATACAGATAATGCAGGTACTTAAACAGCACAGTTTCTACAAAGTGACTCTCGTTTTTTAACCTGATGCTCTTGATCTTCTAAAAAAGGAACCACAGCAACCTGGTGGACATGCAAAGAAATGGTGCATGTCAGAGACTTAGTGCTTCAACAGATTTTTCATATCAGTGAATCCATCTGGATTCCCAAACTTGTTTAAAAGGAAGAGTAGGACTTGCTTATGCTTTTCAAGCTGTGGAATAAGCAGAAAGAGTTAGAAGTATACAATTCTGGCTTTTTTTAATTACTGATTCAGATCAGGGTAGATGCTAATATGACAAACTCAGCTAACTACCATATTAATCCAATAAATATCTTTAGTTCCTTTTTGTTGTAAAATATTCTGGAGGGGGAAAAAGCCAACCGAATTGTAGCTGACTTCCCCTTCTTGACGTAGGTGTCCCTCTCCGTTTTTTTTTTACTGAAGCAGCTTCCTCAAACCAAATTGATTAAATATTCAAATTAAGATTGAGATCAGCATCTTAAATTAGACAACAGAGAAAATTACCATTCCTGAGACTTCAAACTCTAAAAAAATGCAGTAAGAGTTGTCTGTGGGACAAAGTACAGACTAATGAAGTCTATGTGCTCTAAACACTATCCTCCCTCAGCTTCAGGATGCTCTAAGTATTACTGTATATAAAAAAACCTGAGAAAAAGTGTCAGGATACATTTCACAAAACTTCCATGTTTCAGTATTCCCCCTACTCCCATTTGCTTCCTACACAGGGTTTCCTTTCAATTCTGGAAACATAAAAAAGAAAGTGTTGCTTAGAGTGAATCTTACTTGGACTTTTAATTCTGTGCAGCAGCAGTTGGTCTCACCTCCATTACCTACAAAAACCAAAGTGAATGAGCAAAATACACACATACATTCCTTCCTTAATTTAAGAGGTGACATGTGGCATCATCCAGGATTTTTAGAAGGAAAAGTCATTTAGCCACCCCCTGTGCTTTAAAGTTCCTCAGAATAAGAAAACTGAAGTAATCAAGCCAAAGTACGTACCTTGATGTTCACTACGAGAGTTTTCAGCACTGCAGGATGTGACCAAACCCTCCTTCAGCAGTTTGTCAGCTATATTCACATAACCATTGTCCAAGTGTTTCTCCACTGTTACTAAATTAACATTCCCATTAATCCCCTTCACTGTAATTGTGACGTGTTGCTTCAATAATAGTTTTTTCAACTTGTCAAGCACTAATGGAGACCACTCAGCTTTCTCTATTCCTGCAAAAAAAGGAAAATCAAGTTTGTTATGTAAATAATTACTTTAAGCTATAACTTAAATCATACATACACGCTTTGGAAAATAAGATGCTAAATTTTCTTAATATAATTAGCTTGAATTCTAGATATAATGAACTAAAAAAATGTTTTCTAAACCAGCTTTTACCATGTTTACCAATATACTGTTTCAGGAGATCATTGTGTTGTTTATCAGTACTAAGGAATTAACACTACCAATCAGAAGAGCTACAAATTTATAATGTTCAAGAAAACCAGTCAGGGGTTTTTGGGGTGGGTTTTTTTTCTTATTTTGGAGAAGTTCTTTTACCTGCAAGTGAACATGTAATTGTCTGAAAAGGCAGCTTTAAATAGGAATCAGTGATTGGCAGCACCTTTGAAAGGGGTAAAGTTTCTGTGCTGCCATAGTCTCCATACAGTACTTTCACTGCAGACTGGGAAGCTTCCAGAACAACAGCTCTGTACCAATTGCCATTACCTGAAAAGACAAGAATAGTCACGTGTGAAGAATCACCTTATAAACACAGTTTATCCTAAGAACAAGAAATTGTAGAGTTTTCCAGGAATTTTTATATACTGTGGTGGATATATAAAAGGCCAGTTGACAAGAAGCACAATTAAGAGATCCATAAGCACTTTCAAGTTGGTGTTTTTCCTTTGTCTAAAGCAAAAAAATGAAAACTTTGTTTTACACTGGCCAAGGAAATGGAAGGACAAACGATTGTCTCACCTGAAAACTGAGCACAACAGGCTTCACCCAGTTTTGGTTGGAAGGGCTGTTTGTTACAAGATCTACAATAGTCTTCCAGTGAAATCAGCTCCTTCAGGAGCTTCTTCTGACCTGCAGAAAAAACCCAGATTCACTAACTACATCTGGGTAAATGAAGAGCATACTTAAAGCCCTCTGCTCCCACCTTTGAAATTTTTTATGTTTCCCTACTGTCCAAGATAGATTTCTACACTGTTCAGCTCACTAGACACATTCACTTTATTAACTAGCTTGCAATAGCGACTTCTTGATGGTATTAGAACAATGAACACTTTTTCTTACCTTTATTTGGAACTGGTACAGCATAGAACAAGTCTGGGCTTACAACTTCTGTTACCCAGACAGACATGGTTTCATCTACAGCCAATTCAATTGACTTCCAGTGCCCCAGTGAGATTGCTGATAGAAATGGTAAGAAAATGCAGTGTTATCACTATCCTCCAAGCACACATTTATTTTAAGGAAGTGTTATTTTATTTGATATTTATTATAATTTTTGAATTTTAGACACGACTATGTGTCCTTCCCTTCAGGAAGACAAACCTAAACCAAGATAACTGATGCTTACTCGGCTGTTTATAAACTGTTGGCATATGAATGTAGTTAAAGAAAGAATAAAAAAATTAAAAGAATAAAAATAAAGAAAAAATAAGATCTTGAAAAGCAAACATGAGAAAAGTTTCAGTCACAGAAAACTTCAAATTTTCTGATTCCCAGAGAGTCAAACAATACACACTTAAGACAAACACAGCGATTTTTATCTTTCCCTTTTTGTCTGTAATGCCACCTGCAGGGCAGCTGGTATTCAACTCTTAAGAACTGAAAATATAACCAAATATTTTCTTATAGGTGAACAAGAAAGTAACAGTTAAAGGCTGGAATACTGAAAATTCTTGTTAAATCTAAAAGTTAACATTGCTTCAATTACCTTTTTGGTCAACAGACTTGTTTGGAAAGTAATTTTCATCTTGTAGAACTTCCTTTACAACCAGTTTTTCTGAAGTTAGTATCTCATTGATCATTTTTGGACAATCTGTGGAATTATCAGTAAGTACTACACCTGCCCCATCTTCAGAAAGGGAAGTTACTGTGGCTTGAAGTTCTAAGCCTGAAGTGCACATATGAAATCTTCTTGTAGCTTCTGGATTCCATTTGCTATTTCCAGGCTTTATACCTAGGAAGTAAAATAACTGTTAAAATATCTCCATTCATTGACTTTCCTCAACATTATAATTTCCTCTAAAAAATACTTCAAAGAAATTACTTTAGAGCATACCCTGAAATATCAGGGCTACTTTTACTATCTTAGAGCAACACATTGTCCTTCATCCTGTTAATTGCTGCCCCTCTTCCTCCTTTTTTCTAAATGCCCACATTTCCTCAGGACTCCCAAGTTTCATCTTCTATATTTTATGACTCAAACAAGTAAATCCTTTGCCTTAGCACAAACAACATTATTAAGACTGTTTTTGAATCAGTGTAATCAGGCCTTTTTATTAAAGGAGCAGACAAAAGCTAAGTGTTTTAAGGGCGGGTGGGGGAACAGCAAAAAACACTTGAATGAAACGAGGTCTTGAGCTTTTTCCTGTTTCCACATTTTTCATTTTTAAATCAAGCAGACTACATCAGAAACAAAGAAAACTTCTGCAGAATTTTGAATGGTGTGGAAAAGGAATTTGCAGAACATTGAGAAACAGCAGTACAGTGCCAGACTTCAGAAGTCAAAAGAAAGAGAACTGAAAGGCCAACTTGCTTCATTGAAACAGATTAGCTCCTTTGCCTGCAAAAATTCTGAGAAATTAAGCTACACAAAAGTACATTTACTCCTAGCAAGGCAACAACCAAAAACCAGTAAGTACTACAGATTAAGCAGAACTAAGCAAGCTCCCTTTGACCAATAAAGCAGTTAGCAAAGGCCATGCAGATCATCCCAGTGAACCGGCAGGAGCTCAGAGAAGAGAAAGCAAATAAACAAACCCAAAAGAACTGAGTTCTGTACAGTATTCCCTGTCATCACCTCCTTCCCCCAAAGGAGCAAGTCTCTAAATGCAAGAGCTCTTGTAAGAGAAAATTCGTAAGATTCACCTGAAAGCCAGCATTTAATTGCTTGAAAAGGAAGTTTTAGGAACGAGGATGAGATCTGTCGGATATTATGCAGTGGTACTTCCTCAGTATTTCCATAGTCCACAAAGCTCACTCGAACACTTCCATCTGAAGTGATACTTTGCACCACAGCACGGTACCAGTTACCATCCTCTAATTTTAAAAAAGATTAAAAAGAAAATTAGTAAGTACTTCACACATTTGCTAAGTCTACTAGCTTTCACTTGCTAGTAAATAAATATAATTCTTTGTTGTCCTCTGCCAATGCAAACTATCAGCTAATATTTCATGTTCACCCTATAAAAACAAAACTATTTTAGTCTGTTACTTGCCAGAGTAAAAAGCACAGCAAAGGTCTCCATTCTCAGGCTCAAAAACATCTGGTGGTGTTTTCTGACAGTATTCAGACAATGATTTGTTAAGTGAGTTTAGAGCAAGCAACTCTGAAAATTAGAAAGGAAAAAACCAAAAGGTGAGATCAATGAAATGAGTTGACTTGAACTTTATCAATGCTATTCACTCTACAGTTTACTTATGAACCTTCAAATGTATTCCTTGACTATGTAAGTCAAGGAACAAACATCCCTCACTTTTTAAGAACTGCCCCGTATTTTTTGTTTGAATGCCTTTAGCTCCCTCTTCAGCCACTGAATTTTGTCACATTCTTCTTCTAGCATTTAAAAAGCCAGTGGCTATGAGAAGTCTTTATACAAACTTCTCGTAGACAAACAAGATTACTTTTTAACTAATCCAATAGGAAGTCACATCTCAATGGCTGCATTTTCCCATTTTTGTGTTACAATTATTTTATCTCTTCAGTTTTTATAAATTACAAGAGCACGCTAGAAGAGAGCTCCAGTAAATACTGTCTTGGCACAGGGAACATGTCTCTTATTTGCTTTTATTAACAAAATCACTAAATCATGAAGGGTGGAAAAGACCTTCTAGATCATTTAGTCCAACCATCAACCCAGCATCACCATAATCACCAAGTACCATATCCAGATGCCTCTTGCATGCTTCCAGAGACAATGACTCTACCACCTTCCTGGACAACTTATTCCAATGCCTTTTGTTTCCAATTTTCTTCCAGTGGAAAAAAATTTAAGATGTCCTTTTGCTAGGTTATGGTAACGCTTTCACTTTCCTCTACTGCTTATCTTCAACATTTTCAGATTTCAATACCATGATCCAATTTCTTTGTCACTCCACTTGTATTCTTAGATTAAAACCTCAGAGGTAAGCCTTCATGCTGTAAGCTTACTTGACATAGTAGCTCATTAGAACTATAATAAATGACAAATCAGAAAGCAAAGAAACTATCAGAAAGAATTAAGCTCAATAAACTTACCACGGCTGTTTGAAATCTGACAGTAGAATTCTCCAGGATTGTACACTGTACATACTATGACACTCAGTGTTTGGTTAAGAGTTAATTTAATCCACTTGCACATTCTTTTGTTCTTTGTGTCCTCTAGAGAGGACAGAGAAAAGCACAGAATTAAATGAAATTAAAGTAATTTTTACAGGAAAAAAACCATCCCGAATGCTCATTTGCATCCTCAAATTTCTTGTTATAAACTGTCCAACAGACTAATTACCAGTGAGAGCCTCTTTGCAGAGTAAAACCAAGTAGGAGAAATATGACAGTTGTTTAATGTATTTCATTACCAAAAAGAGCAAGCCATAGATAGCAGGGAAGAGTAATCACACAAAGAGGTAAAGATTAGCTGGCAACAGCCTATGCAAGAGGGACACTGAAAACTTTGGTTCCTGGAAAAAGGGTAAGGAGCATAGAAGAGGGAAACACCTGTCACCAAGACTACTGGAAACAATCTAAGGAGGAAGAGCAAAAAAGATTACCAGAAAGACTGGTTGCAGAAATTCGCACTGTATATTATACTCAGGTACCTGAAAGAAGCTTATTATTTAACACAAGCTGTGCAGTATGTCATGGGAACACTAAATCATAGCACACTGGAGAACACACTCTGTTTAAAACCTGCATTAAACAGCTCTGCTCAGTGATGGAAATTACAAAAAGGTGAGAGGTAACCAGTAAACCAGTGAAGAACAGAACAGGTCCTTGATGAAGGCCACAGATCAAAATGTGTTTAGATACAGAAAGTTACTGTTTATTTGAATTTTTTGTAAGATTCCTTACTCTTCTGAACAAAGAAGGAATAATTGTGTCCTGGCCACAAGGCATCTAGTGAGAAAGATTGAACTTATTTGAACATAGACTTGACTAAAATAGTTTTCAGTACAAATGGATCAGAAGAGAATACATATGTTTGCCAGATCAGTATGGAAAAAAAGGAACTTAACACACTTCATATGAGAGAAGCCAGGAATCTTCCCCAAGATTTCAAAGAAATCTAACATAACTTTTGCAAAAATCTCTCCAACTGAAGCTTTGGTCACTGAATTCAAACAAGGCAATTTCAGCATAGACTCGAAGCTTTATAATCTACTACAGCCAAATTTTCAAGGACTAAGTATGTGGGTTCACATGTAAAATACAGGACAATGAAAAGAAAAACAGAAGAAATATTATTTGCACTTAATGGATAAGGGCATAAGAACAAGCATGTAATAACTTACTTCAAGTGGAAATTTTAAGACTTCTTACCAGACTAAGTACCAACTTTCAAAAGCAGGCAATTACAACTTCGCTAAGCTGGACACAAACATACAGACACACCATTTCTCTGTGCCTAAGCTGCCATGGCTAAACTTTGGACTTGTGAAGGCTAGACTTGATGAGCCAGACTGAAAAGCTCTTAGCAGACAAGAGCTTGCATTCTCTGTACCCACCCTAGCAGGGGGTTAAATAATGCCAGTGCAGCAAGATATGTTCATACTCACCCTTGGCTTGCTCAACATCACTCCCTCTGGCTGCTGGTAAGGCTGTGCTCAGTTCCTCAGCTGCACAGCCTTCCTCGATGAGAAAGCTTGATATATTTATTGCTGGAGTACCTGATGCATCTGTAAGCTCCACCACAGATCTAGAACTCTCTTTATCCACTACTTTTACTGTCAACACTTTGTCTTTCACCAGTTTTTTCATGTAAGAAATACCTTCTGAGGTCCATGTTCCTAATGGTGGCTTTACACCTAAAAAGTCACGTAGTATGGAAAGGTTCTGAGGTCAGTCCAACTATCACCAACGTGTGGACAGGTACAACAACTGCAAATAATTTCCTGAAATATTTTTCACATTTTATAGATATGCCACGACAGTTAAAAATTCTGGAAATAATGCCAACCATTACCTCCACCCTTCCCCATGTTTCAATGTGAGATACTACAAGTGTGATGGTTATGTAATACCACTTGTTTTTCCCCATCTAGTTTAAAACTGCTTATCATTTACTTCATACCTGCCAGGCTACATCTTATGGCTTGAGCTGGCAAGTCCATTAAGCTTGGAATTATAGGACGAAGTCTGGTCAGTGGAAGAGAGTCAGAGTTACCATAATCCATATAGTCCACCAAAACAGTGTCTTCAGAAGCATAAGCTGTAACAGCAGCACGATACCAAAGGTTGTCTTCTAGAAAGGAAGATAGAGACGTAATGTCTGAGAACAGAATGATTTTTTTTTGACAGACCAATATAAAAATACATCCATCTCAGTACAGCTCAGGACTACCAGGTGTTGGCTAAGCAGCACTTTGAGAAGCAGTCTATCAGAGCAGCATCATGATATATAGTCCCATTTCTTCTGTGCTTCTGTTGGGGACTGAAATTTCAAAGATATACTTATTTCCAACCCTGGGGAAATAGTACTTAGCAACATAAACCCCCCAATTTTTCCATGATCTCTTAAAAAGCTATTCTAAATAATCTGAATCCAGAGTTATGAGTTTGCTCAATAAAGGGACATTTTAAAATAGATATTTTACAGATATAATTTTTAAAATCACTACCAAGCATTATCCACAGCTAAAACCAGAGACAAGTAAACTCTACATGAAACATTTCTAAATGTAATTATGAAATTTATCTATTTGGTAATAAATTTAAGTGGCATAACTTACTATATTCATTCCATTTTTACCTGTGAACTGGGCACAGCACACATTGCCAGCAGCAGGACGGAAAGACGGACTACTGGGAAATTTGTCACAGTATTCATTAAGAGATGCTTCAAGCTCAGCAAGTTGACCTGATGTTAAAACGGATAGGTTTTGGAACACAGCTTGTCTTGCAATTATTACAAAATAATTAAGCTCAAAGCCTGGAAGAACATCTTGTAGTCTAATGGAGATTATTTCAAATGTTTAACATTGATCAGCCTAGGGCTCTTCAGCCATTAACATCCAAGAGAGTCCTCATGTGTGTCTGTGGAATCACAGCAGTGAAAAGACAGGGAAAACCAGTGATGGATTTTTTTCAGCGAAGGGACAAAGCTGAAGCCAATGCAAATTGAAAGCAAGCTAGCGGAGACATGCCAAGAAGAAACCAAGGAAGATAGCTCTTCCAACAACAGGCAGATGATGAGGTCATCTTGTCTTCCCAAAGGACATACTTTCATACTGACTACCCCAAATTAAAAGGCTGCACATGCCCACAGAAGAAAAATTCACCTTCCCCCAGCCACTCCCTACCAAAGAGAAAAATGCCATACTAGGCATTCTAGATCCCATTTCCAACCTATCACTTACAGGCACTTTGCATCCGCTGACAAAAAAAGGTGTCTGGATTTTGAATGTGGGAAACCACACCTGAAAATTCATCTCCAATATTTAAAGAGACAAACTTGGCAACTGAATTAGCACAGTGAGGAGCGTCTTCAAGCTCAGTTATTTTTTTTTCACTTCTCTTTGAATGGTTTTCTGATTCTGTGTATAAAAAAGAAAAAAGACTGCCAATCAAAAGCCAGCTCACTCTGAAAATGTAAACATACTGAAACAGTTCATTCTTTTTATTGATGCTTTGGACTTTGAAGGCTCCTGTCATATTATGAAATTAATTCTCACATGACTATACAAATGTTTTATACTATTAAAATGTGTATGGGCTAATGTCAGTAGTGACCTGAAGGAACCTCCATTAGCCAACATTTTTAAGTCTGAGGTGATGCTAGTGAGCAGCTAGAATATCATGCAGCACAGGAGGAGCTAAAATTCCCCAAGTTTAGGTTGATTTGCTTGCTTACCTCTTGCAGAGTAGCCTTTGGCATCATTTCCTGAAGTTAAATGAGACTTCATTTCTAAGGGAACTTTATTTAGACAGTCTTCTAAAACATAGATGCAAGAATAAATGATTTATCATACAAAATAGCCATCAGCTAGTTTCACTTCATCCCCTGAGTCAGATCTATATCCCTATCACATGGTGAACATGTTATACTTATTTGTTCAGCACTTAATGTTTAAAATGCAAAACAAAGGTCATTTCAGAGTAGCTCAACTATTTGAGTTCTCTGAGCACATTCACAGCTCCAAGACTGTCTGACTTTATAAAATGAGCAAAGCAGTAACAATCAACATTTACTTGCAGTCACTTAAGACTGTGAGCTGAAAACCTGATTATAGCTTTTCAGACACAAGGATCCATAACTTACCTCATTATTTACAACACTGTATGTAATGACTTAGTCAAGATGTCTTTGTAAATCTTGGTTTCTCAGCTCAATTTCTGATGCATGAAAGCAGCATTCCAAACTTTCAATACCATTATTTTCAAAATAAAACCTCAATACAAGTGTTTCAGTTGTTTATAAAGTCTGGAATGAATGCATGGAACATTTCAAGAATGCAGTGATATTTACGTGATCTTCTCTCCAAAAGGCTGGCAGGTTACACATCACTTCACCACTAGAGTACTGTTAAATATGCCCAGCGCAATCCTTAATCAGTTGAATTTACATGGGACTAAAGTGAACCATCCTTTGACAGACTGCACAGTATTACATGGAGATAAATTTCCTGCACATGAGCAAGTTCAGCAAGCTAAAATGCTCAACAACCACATCCCTGAACGTTTCTGTGGCCGGCAGATCAATGAAACGGATATGGTCTTGGTACTACATTGCTCCTGCTCTGCAGCCAGAGGAAAACCTAAACAATAGTGTCTTCCACATGACAAAAGGTACACCTTGCATGTATTGATCTGCTTTGACAATCAAACCCAGCTAAACTGAAAATCTGAATTCTGACTCCTCAAAGGTCTGGTGCTTGGCTTGTCTCTCACTGAAGCCTGCTAAGTTAGAAACAGATATATGCTTATAGAGTTCTCCAACTGGATACAGCAATATCCAAGGATTGTTCGTTCTTTGGGATACTTAGGGAACAAGTATGAAATATAACAAAGGCTGGTAAAATCCTATGTGGAACTAGAAATTGACACTGTAATTTTTAAAGAGTTAAAAATGCATGAGAAAGAAACAAAATGGAATCAGATTTTCATGCATCTATTAAAACAGAAAAATAAACAAGATAATCCATAACACACTGAAGTTAATACAATTCTATTGTAAAAGCAACTTTAAAAATAATTAAAGTTATGAAGCTTAGCAAGGTATTTCAGGCACTGACATTTTATGGAAAGGTGAAATAAAGTAGAATTGAAAAAAAATTAAAAGTCAAGGGAGAGGTTGGGAGAGTGACAAGAGGGAGGAGGGCAAAAGAAAAAACACTCATCTGTTACAGGTGTTGGGGAGAGGTATGAACACAAAGGTCTTAATTGTGGTGGGTTTTTTTACCCACACAACCAAGCACTTACCAGAATCTGGAAGAACAACATCTACAGCAAAACTCAACCTCACTTCCTCCTGTAATATATCAACACCAGTTAGTGAATAGTGTGTTCCCATGAGCTGAGGAAAAAAGGCTTGCAATGCCTTCATTTAATCCTTTTCCTTTTGGATCATAATGGGCAAAGAAACACTTAATGGACTGGAAATAATTCTAATTAGAACAAGAGGGGATAGCAGATTATTTACCCCTAAGTGACAAAATAATTAAGGCCTTCAGAAATATCGCCTTGCATATTAAAGCTACTGTTGAGGCTTGAAGTGCTATGAATTCAACTAACTTCTGCACTCTCTTCTAAAGAATTGGGAAATTAAAGTAAAAATAAAGAATTCCCAGAAGTTGAACTACCCTATTTGAAACAGGTACAAGTTATGTTTAATATGGAGCTGTTCAGCTGTAGTTCCTTGTAGTAACACAGTCCAAGAAACACTGGAGAGATATCCTGAACATCAATGAAGAACAAGTGCTGAAGGCTCACACATTCACCTCCTCACAGCTGTTTTACAGGACAACCCAGCTAAAACTCCCACTTATGATGCTCTCATAAATAAGATGAATCAAATTTCAACTGCTTCCTCGTAACCTTAACACCCCAGAGTAGATTATAGCTACTGCTTTATTTGCTGGCATCCACTTTTAAAAATTCTAATAATTTAATTTAACCCATCTTAATATAATTCAACATGCAATCTAAGCTCTCTTACTTCTGCAGAACTTATGAGAGCTTCAAAAGGTTAACAAGATAAATAAAACCTCTTCTGTTCTTTGAAAATAAAGTGACTGCATATCTTTTATTCATATACCATTTGGTGTATCAGTTGATCAGCTTCATTAGAACCCAGTCACAAGTACACACACAGGAACTAACAGGAGTCTCATGACATGAAGCCTCCTTTCTAAATTCCTTCAAAAAGTTAAACAGATGAATAAGCTACTCCAAAGTAGTACATTACAAAGGAGTTCTACAGAGCAAGCACAAGGCTAGTTGGAGGTATGCAAACTTATTCACCTTCATAAATGTGATCCCAAGAAACCACAAAGACAGAAAAATCAACTCCTGCAGAAGAGTTCAAAGGAAGACTGGAAGAAATGTTTGGCTCAAAGTAAGATCAAGAGAGGCTTCAACACATTACAAAGAACTGTGTCATCTTTAGCTCCTTTTACAGCAAAGAAACAACAGCTTATCTGCATCTGTTACTGTATAACACTACATTAAATGTCCTTTTCTAATAAATTTCCAAGGCTCTAAAAGTCAGTTCATGATTTTTTCGCAGAAACAAGACACCAGAAGTTTTCTGAATTGGACACGCTACATCTGTTTCCTTCCCACAGTATTTCTCTAGCAACATCATACATGTCTTGATTTTTAACTTTTTCACAAATGTTTTTATCAAAAAAAAAGCAGGGTTGTCTGATAGTGCTTTTAAGAGCTCTAGAAGTAAAAATTTTCTGAATGCTTCTCCCAGTAACTTTTCATTTGAGGCATTGATCTTTCTAAAAGCAGCAACTTGTTCCTTTCCTGTACAGATAAATGAAGCACACTGCCACTCACTCACAGTAGATCCAACAAGACATAGTCAAAATTGTATTCCATACCTTAAGATAAACCCCCGTCTTGGTTTTGCTATTACTTAAACTGTAATCAAAGAAAAACATGTCAATTTGAAGAACCAAAGACTGACAAGTAGCATTAATAATACAACTTACTTGCAAACAGATAAAAGGCTGTGTTCATAATATGTGATTTTTGCCAACCCTTAGTCACTAAAATGCAGAATTACAAATATAGTAATACATAATAATGACAGGCATAAGATAATGCAGCACTAGCCTAAAAATAAGCAACGTATTTTACTGTAATAGCGCCTTCCCATGGCCATTTATGGTGTAGTGGGAGGGACATTGTGTTTCTGTGAAGATTATTTAGCAGAACTTTCAATAAACTTACTTCTGTTTACGGGGCTCACAAACTACTCTGTGTGCTGCCCAATCTTTCTTCTGACAATCTGCAGAGCAATAGTATGTTTGCAGACACTGTGAACATCTGAGTTTTCCTAAAACAAACAAAAAAAAAAGACAAGAGAAGTCTAAGCAAAACACATATTAAAGGAACAACTGTTTAAATAACTGCTTTACAAACCAGCTCCCCTGCAAATAAAAATAGGTATTTGTATCCACATACAGCTATCAGACCTTGCTGCCCAAATATCCCAAATTCCTTCTACATTTAAGGTAAAAAACCCCACCACTTTTGATAAAGAAATGCTCTCTTCTGCTTGTCAGTTCTGTTACTCCAACTATGTTCTGAATAGTCTATACTTGGGTCTGAGAGTTAAAAATTGACGTCCACTTAAAGATGTTTCTGAGCAAAGCTGATCTGGTTTCACTGACAAACGTACTGTATGTCACAGACTACAGGACAGCAAGCACTTACCAAACAGACCACAACGATGGCAAGTGCCCCCTTTAGGGGGTGGTACTAACAAACTCAAGAAACTCTTATCATAGCAAATAGAAAAAGCACTCTTAGAGGAGCATTGCGATTTCTTTGGCTTCCCGTTAATCCAATTAAAATGTGACACCTGTGGAAAAAAAAACCTTAAGTCATTCCTGCTGGAAAAAAGCTGCCCATTAGGGTAGAAATATTCTAGTATACAACAATATGACAACAAAAGGAGACAAAAATTCTAAGTTCTAGAAAGAGAAATACATGCTGATAATTCCTGCTATCTAGAAATGCTCAGAATACTTGGGGCAACTATAAAGTGAAATAACTCACAGTATTTTCTTTATCAGCTGCAGCTATGCAGTTCTCTCTACCAGTTTTGTCTTCCATAGAACTTCCTAGAAGCAGAAGTATTTGCAAAGGGATCTGATTAACAACACTAACACATGCCTATGTTACGGAATATTTGCAGGAAGAAACAAGGCTCTTGGCTACTCCTACATCTGAGCAAACGGAGATGCTTAGACCATGACACACTCTGGAAATCTCCTGTTTTCATTCTACTGCATTTATTTGATAATGCAATCAGTGGTATTATTAAAACAACAGTTTCACCTTCTGTGCTTATGACTCAATACTGAGAAACAAAACTCTCTGAAACAAGAGATTCTGACTTTGCAGTGAGTGCCTTATAAACCTTGTGGTCTTTCCTGTGAGTTTTTCTTTACCGAACAACTCTTAGAAGATATTCAGCTGAGCCTGCATACCAGTATAGTAGGAACTCTGTTTTTATCCACCTACAAAGAATTTGTTTCTGTTCTAGGCTACATATGCCATTCAAATCTTAGTCTGGCAGGCCTGTCCAAGGTCTCCACTGAGACAACATAAAGCCTACATGGCCTTTTTTTCCCATCTGGAAGCAAGTTAATCTTGTGAACTCTGCCTGAACTAAAACTCTAGCCAAACATGAAATCAAATTTCATTAACTCTCCAGACCCAAGACGTTTGTACATAAAGCTAGTTCAGATCTCCCAGAATGAAGCCTTCCCCTCTCCCCAACTTGCAATAAGAGAACATGGATCAGAGAGTACAGAGGCACTTAAGAGACAAGAAACATTGCTGAAGGAACTCCAACTCCCGCTTATTGGTCCAAATTCCTTAACGCTTCACCTATTCTGGTGTTTTTTTTTAGTTTCTGAGGCATTTCAGCAGGCACAAGTTTGGATAATTAGGAGTTGTATTTATAAGCCATACTCATACTGATGATGTGTACCAATAATAAAGCACATACACAATCACAGAAGAATAAAGTCAAGCTTAGGACAAAGTCTCTCTTATTGCACTTGTGCTGCTGTTAAAACTTTCTATACTGTTTCTACATTTGTCAAAAATACCCTGTATTGTTTGGTTACAAAATATTGGATTTTGATAGATATTTCAGAAACTCAGCCTCAAATTAAAAGCTTTTCAACAGTAAGTTGGTACCTGTGACCCTGTTGCTTAAATCTGCATCTGCAACTTCATTATGTTGAAGATTAAGCGGTTCTGCCATCATGTAAAGGTTGCCATTAGAGTATGACCAAAGGTGGCTGAGGGCCAGGTAACTGCAAAAGCATGGATTTAAAGATTAATTCAGGCAGGCACACAAATTAAAGTATTTTTGGGTTATATTCTGAAGATATATTTAAGCATTCATTTTGGAAAGCTAATTCTCTACTATCTATTTCTTTTGTTTGAACAGCAAAGCACTTTCTGCGTTAAAGAACTCAACAATGAATACTGCAGTTAAACGATGAAAATTTCTTTAGGAGAGGAACACACGGACAAGTAGGAGGGGCCATCAACACCTGCACGTGAAGCCCGCTGTGTCTCTGGAGGAGACCTCGCTGTACTTTTGTTAGAAAAGTTTGTAGTAATAAAAAGCACACTCCTGGGTTCCTTATGCCCGGGAGTCTCAGGGGAATCACTGCGCAAACAGCGGCTGCCTGAGGGGAAACAATGCCCTGGGCTCTGCCGAAATGCATTTTCAGCACCTGCTTTCCAAATGCTAAGACGCAATATAATTACTTTAAAGAAGAGTATAGGAGAAAACAAACTAAAATAAACCTGTGAATAAAGCAGAGTAGTCTTCGAAGTGACACTGCAAACCAGCTCCACCAGAAACGCGCCTTCCACAACCGCAATTAAACAGGCGCTATCAAAGTTAAGTCGCTTTAAGTAATTCAGAATAAAATCAGACAGCCCCGTCCCACGGCCTCCAGCCAAGCTCACAGCCAACCCCGCCACCTCTGGCCCTCTCTCCCCTCAGCAAAGCGCTCACCCCCGGTTCCTTTCCCGGGGGACAGCGAAACGCCCGCCTCCTGCTCCTCTCGCCCCGAAGAACGGCGCTGACCCCGGGCCGCCTCCTGCCCCTCTCTCCCCTCACAGCGCCGCTCACCCCGGGCTGCCCCTGCCCCTTTTCCTGCCCGATAGCCGCGTTCACCCCGGGCCGCCCCTGCCCCTTTTTCTCCCCTCAGAGCCGCGCTCACCCCGGGCCGCCCCTGCCCCTTTTTCTCCCCTCAGAGCTCCGCTCACCCCGGGCCGCCCCTGCCCCTCTCTGCCCTGACAGCTCCGCTCACCCCAGGCCGCCCCTGCCCCTCTCGCCCTTCAGAGCAGCGCTCACCGCGGGCCGCCCCTGCCCCTCTCGTCCCTCACAGCGCCGCTGCGCTCACCCCGGGCCGCCTCCCCGCCGTCCCACGCGGGAATCAGGGCGGGCTGCTCACTCGAGGACCGTCGGGAACAGAGCAACCAGCGACCCCCGGAGGCCAGGGCCGTCTCCAGCCGGTCCCAGCGGCTCCGTGGCGCTCATTCCGCCCCGCCCAGGCGGGACCCCGACCCTCAGGGGCGGAGCGGGGCCATGTGCTGCGTGAGGCCATCGCGGCCCGTGAGGCGCGGCCCGAGGAGCCTATGCCTAGTGCAGGTAACTGCAAGCCCCAGTCAACCTGGCCTTGAACACTTTCCAGGGCTGGGGCATCCACAGCTTTTCTAGGCAACCTGTGTCAGGGCCTCACTACCCTCACATCAAAGGATTTTTCCCCAATATCTAATCTAAACCCGTCCTCTCTCAGTTTGAAGCCACTTCCCCCATGTCCAGTCACTATATGCCCTTGTAAACAGTCCCTCTTCAGCTCTTTTGTACCTTTAGGTACTGGAGGGTGCTCTCAGGTATCCCCGGAGACTTCTCCAGGATGAACAGCCCCAACTCCCAGCCTGACCCCATAGCAGAGGTGCTCCAGGCCTCTGAGCATCTCTTGTGGCCATAATTACCCACGGTTGTACCAGTAACCCCAATTTATTTCATACCAATTCAGAAAATGGCTGAGAGAGCTATGCAAAAAGCTGAAATTTGATAATAAAATTGATGCATTTGTATTTTAAAGTATTTGAATTTTGCCCTGCAGCCAAGAACATACATCACTTCATCTCCCGTTTCCAACCTATTCTCATTTTCCTTTGTCCTCTTTCCTCTTTCTTTTCTATACAAGGTGTTTTCTCCTTTTCTTCAACTCTTGTTTCCCACCTCCATGCTTCTGTTTTAATGGGAAAATACACTTCATCCTCAAGACTGCTGCAGTTTTATGCTACTACTCAGACATGATCTCAGGTGTTCTCAGTGCTTTGCAATTAAGCTTTCACCAAAAATAATCAGATCTATTTTAGTGCCTACATTGTTGTACTTATTAAAGTGTATAAAATCAGTGATGGATTTTATTGTTATATGTTCTGTACAGCAGGGAATAATTATCTCTGTTCACAGAGAAGTAACTGAAGCATAGCTATTTTGCCTTAAGTCATTTGGCATCTGGCTGTGACAGCACTTCAGTCTAAATCATCTGTGTTTAAGTCTAGGATCCTGTCTGCCAAAGTAAGCATTCTCAAAAGAAAAGTGAACAACACAGCTGAGGGCTGCTGTGTTTTCTCTCAGTGCTTTAGATACTACCTACTGAAGTCAGAGGGAAGACTCTTCCTGGCTCACATGAACCTCCAGCCCCCAGCTCCAGCCTGAGCAGAAACTGAGTGGATCGGAGGCTGCTCTTACAAGAAGAAGGAAAATTAGGTGGGATTTGGTGGGATTTCAAGAAATTCACGTGCCAAATTGCTCAGCATTGCATATCAGAGTAGGCACTCTTGTATGTGAGAGAATGCAGGGAGACAGGGTTATCATGATCATATGGCCTTCATCATCTCCCTGTCCCTTGTTCCACTCTTCTAAAATTAGCCCAATAATCCTAGGAAGAACTAATACCAGTAAGGCACTAAGAAATATTTCTCTGTCATTCAAATCTCTCTCAAAAATATTAGGCTGTCTTTGTAGCTTAAAACATCTACACAAGATGACACAGCACCCTGTCCAGCTGAATCTTAAAATTGTCCAGTGCTGGGGAATTCACCACTTCCTTGGGGAGATTATTCCAATGGCTGATTTTTCCTATTGTGAAACATTTTGCTCCTGTGTCTAACTGGAATCTCCCCAGAAATTATTTGTATCCATTACCCCTTGTCTTTTGCATGGGGGTCCATATAAAAAAAAGGAATTTCCATCTTCTTTGTAGCCACCCTTTAAATACTGGAATGTGAGGATAAAGCCTCCACTGAGCCTCTCTTCTGACAGCAGAGCAAGCCCATTTCTCTCTGCTGTTCTTTCTATGTCAAGCTTCTCAAACCTTGATGTTCTTTGTGGCTCTTCTCTGGTCCCTCTCCAGCCTGTCCACATCTCTGTTGTGTAGCAGGGACCAAAAGTGAAACACAGCATTTCAGGTGTAGCCTAGCAAGCACTGAGTGGGGCAAATGCTGCTTTATCTGTGCTGGGGTGCCCTTGTTGCCGCCCAGCATCCTGTTGGCTTTCTTTGCTGCAGCAGCATCCTGTTCACTCATGGTGAGCTGCTTGTCCACCAGCTGCTTGTTACACAGAGCTGCTCCTCAGATGGGTAGATACCAGCCTGTGCTGCACTTCTGGATTACATTTTTCTAGGTGCAAGACATTACACTTGACCTTGTTGAACTTAATAAGGTTCTTGTTAGCTCACTCTTCCAGCCTATCCAGGTCTCCCTGCGGGGTAACCGAGTGTCAGAGGTAACTGAGGAGAGTGCTCTTAGCATGGAGGCTGATCAGGAGTGACATCCCAGGAGCTGCACGAGACTGGTGTGACTTGCCTGCAATTGTTAGCAAGAGCTTTGGGCTTACCTACATGTAGGTTCTGTAATAACTGTACCAGTCTGTCACGAGCTCTAGGATCTAAATGCCTAGGAACCAGCTGAGACATCACTGTACTACATGCTGAAAAAGGACAGTCCAAGCAACATATAATTAAAATAATTTTTTCCAATTGTAACTTACTCAGAGCACTTGAGTGATCACACTTGGGATTTACCTTTTATAGATCAGATGTGATTGTGGTGGCAAGCAGCTTCAGCAGAGATGCTGTCCTTACCTGACATGTGGAGGGAAGATGGGGCTTTGTGAATGCGCTCCCTGAAGACCCCTGGCAAACTGTGCTTGCTCAGAACAAAATAGTTACACAATAAAAGCGAATCCCAATGAAGAAAATAATAACTCTTTATGTAATTTTGCCACAATGTGAAATGCAGGAATCAATTCAGCTCGCAGTTATTACATTACAACAGAGCAGTCCTCTGACAAATACAGAAGATGGGATTTGGGCAAGCTGGACTCTGCTGCCAGTTCCTCCTTGGCAGTGCCAGACATGGCTCTTGGACACCAGTGGTCTCAGAGGAGTGTGGGGTATCGCTCAGCACATCTGCTGTTTGAGCCACCTCATTGTTTCTCCCTTCAAGTGGAGCTGCTAACACTTCTTTAGCGGAAGGAGAAAACACAGGTATGTAAGCCCTTTCAGTGGGAAAAGCTATAGAAGTACTCTGGATAATTAACAAATGTCATCTGGAAACTGAGCAATTAGATGAACACTTCCTTTCCTTTTTCTTATATAACAAAGCATGAGCCAAAAGCCAGAACTACAACCTTTTGAATATGAGGGCCAAATTTTGCTTCTGCCTCTGCAATGCAGAGCTTGTCTGCAGCAGACAAATCTGTTGTAGGACTGTCTGTCTTTCAGATGGTAAGTTCTCTCACTCAGGAATTGTTTTCCTCAGCATTTGTACATGCCAAATAAGAGCTATGGCTGGCTAATTAAGAGGTACAGTAATTCATTCTGATTTAACAGGCATGCAAGTGGTTTGGGGAAGGATTCTCTCTGTGACCTGTCATTGTCATTCCCTAAGTATCTGTGGCTGCCTCCTGGGGATAAGATACCCGTCAGATGAAAATTTGGCTTAAGCACAGGTATTGTAAGAGTCAGAAATGTCAGCATCAGTTCTGGGACTAGAACTGTGGGGAGTCCAGCTGAGTACAAAAAAATCCTTTTCTTCTGCCTTTAAGGAAGAACTTCACTAACCAGCTCTATTTTCTTAACCTGATTTTAATCCTTCTCTAAAAAATGTCCAGAATAAAAGGCAAAAATCAGATTAAATTCTGCCAGGTCTGTTGGAACACACTAAAGCACATACAGGTAACATCAGTGGGACTGCAGACAAAGTGTACAGCAAGGTAAAAGCACAAATCTTAAAAAGACTGGGGCCAGAGTATACTAATGTCTCTGCAGTTGTCTTTAAAGAACTAGAAGATCAAATAAGAAAAGAAGGATTTGGGCACTGAAGTGACCGTGTTACAGAGCAGCAGTGTGAACTTTGCAGCTCAGATGCAGAACAGCAGCAGTACTGGCAAAGAACCCTTTCTGAAAGCAAAGATTAGACTTGTGCTGCATGGCAATTAGCAAGTGAGTGTTGCATGGCACTGCTTTCTGAAGAGACAATTTTTACTTATCTCTGTTCCACAGTTTATTTTTTATGTATTTTTAGCAAGATGGAATGCACAGCATAATTTGAGCAAAGCAAGGGCTAGACACTTGCCTTTAAAGTGTTATTTGGAGGTTAAAGTTGAGGACACGAGTGTTCTCTGCAACTTACTTCCATTTGTGCTTTCAACTTAATGTTTTTAAAGACATATGCCTTCATATGACTGACTCCTTTTCTGCTTTAGAGGTGATGGCTAGGACATTGTTTAGTTACCTGAAGCAGTATCATCTTTCCCAAAATAATGGACATTGAAAGATTTATAGTTATGATGGCACTGAAAGGTTTATAGCTTGATTTTCTCTAAGATCCCACTGTTGTATTTAAGGATCAGTTAAACTGTTTTGTCCTGATTTTGGCTGGAATAGAGTTAATTTTCTTCCTAGTAGCTGGTACAGAGCTGTGCTTTGGATTTAGGATGGGAACAATGCTGATAACACACTCATGTTTTTAGTTGTTTCTAAATAGTGTTTACACTATTGTCAAGGACTTTTCAGCTTCTCATAACCTGCCAGCAAGAAGCTGGGGTGGGAGGGGAAACGCAGCTGGGACAGCTGATCCCAATTGGCCAAAGATTTTTCCATACTAAATGGCATCATCCTCAGTAAATAAACTGAGGAAAAGGTGACCAGGGGCCACAGTTTGGGAACTGCCTGGGCATCAGTCAGTAAGTAAGTGGTGAAAAACTGCATTGTGCATCACTGAGTTTGTATATACTATCATGATTATTATTTTATTTTCTGTCATATTAAACTGTCTTTATCTCGACTCACAAGTTTGAGTCTTCCAGTTCTCCTGCCCTGCTGGAAAGGGGAGTGAGCCAGCAGCTTTGTGGGGTCTAGTTGCTGGCTGGGTATCTTGGATTGCAAATACTGGGACTAAACAACAGTTTCCAAGGAGCATTTTCAAGGACCAAATTTACAGTTGCAGCTTTGAAATTCCAAATACCTAGAAAGAATATGGAGAAAAATAACTTGCTCTGAAATAAGGCTCTCTGTTAATGTTTGTAAGTGAAGCTATGCAGCACATTCTACTTTGAAGGTCATCCACGAAAAACTGAAGAAATCATCACTGGGTAGGTGATGATTTCATACATGTAGGTATGTGTATGCTTTCATATGTATATAAAAATAAATTAGCCAAAATAAAGGAACCATCTGATCTAACATCAAAGTTAGCCTTGTTATGAGTAGGGGATTGGACTAGATAATGTACTGAAGTCCCTTCCAACCTGAATTATTCAGTAATTCTAACTTGCTTTTCTATTGTTATGTTTAAGATGTTACTGCAGGAGGGATGCCAGTGCTCATTTTAGCTGGGCTGCTATAGCAAATACAACTGCTTTTACTTACCAGCTTGTCTGCTAAGGTATTTTTTCAATTTATCTTTTATTAAATAAAATGGCATTTATGCCTTTTTTTTTTTAATCCAGTCAAAATAAGGACTGAAATCCCGGCAGGTGGTAAGTGAAGCTGTTTATTAACATGACTGGCATGACTCTTGCATGGCCTGTGGGTGGGGAGGGTTTTGACAAAATGTCCAGGGGTTAGTTATGGAGAATGAGGTGCTGTTTACTTAAGGGAGAAGATTCTATTTGTCATTACTTGTGCACTGGATCTTGCAAAAAGGAGAGGCATCTTTATAACCATCTCTCTGAAAACTGCTGGGGTGAAGAATCCCTCCTCTAAGGCAGCTGCTCAGGGCTGTGGTTTTAGATAGTGCCATGGAATACCTGACATGAGATCCCTTATTTAACATAATCATATGTTTAAATGAGAAGAGAAAAAAACACCCACATAGATTGAAAAATTATCTTGTGTGAAATCACAGAATCCATTAGGTTGGAAAACAGCTCTGAGATCATCGAGTCCAACCTATGACCCAACACCACGCTGTGAACCAGAGCACGGCACCTAGTGTCAGGTCTAGGCTTTCCTAAAAACACCTCCAGGGACGGTGACTCCACCACCCCCCTGTGCTACCCGTTCCAGTGTGTAATCACCCTTCTTGTGTAGAAATTCCTCCTAAAGTCCACCCTGAATGTCTCGTGGCGCAGAGTGCAGTAATAGCACAACATTATGTCCTGTATCCAGCCGCTCGGAGCTTTTAGCACCGTCCATGCATCGGGGGCTTCGGGCGGCGCGGGTGCGATCGCGGCAGCAGCACGGCGGCGAGGGAAGGCGACGAGATGGATCCCGCGCCACCTGCTGGCCCCAGCGGCTGCCGCGACCGCCCGCTCGCCCCCGGCCCGTCCCGAACGGCACCGCAGGCACCGCGACCCCCGCGGGGCTGGGCCGGGCCGGGCCGGGCCGGCCCCGCCGCCCGGGGCTGCCCCGATCCCGATCCCGCCCCGCCGCCGGCCCCGCCCGCCGCCGCCATCTTTGTTGATGTGTCAGCGCGCCGGGCCGGGCGGCCGGCGGGGAGCGGGACCGTGCTGTGCCCGCCATGGCCGCGCTCCTGCCGCCGCTCCTGCCGCACGAGTAGCGACCGGGTGAGGGTCCGCGCCGCATCAAGGGCGGCCGGATAGGGTGGATGCTCGGAGCCGGCGTCCCCCAGCCGCGCGGGCACTGCCGGGCTCCTCGAGGGGCCGGCNGAGTCCAACCTATGACCCAACACCACGCTGTGAACCAGAGCACGGCACCTAGTGTCAGGTCTAGGCTTTCCTAAAAACACCTCCAGGGACGGTGACTCCACCACCCCCCTGTGCTACCCGTTCCAGTGTGTAATCACCCTTCTTGTGTAGAAATTCCTCCTAAAGTCCACCCTGAATGTCTCGTGGCGCAGAGTGCAGTAATAGCACAACATTATGTCCTGTATCCAGCCGCTCGGAGCTTTTAGCACCGTCCATGCATCGGGGGCTTCGGGCGGCGCGGGTGCGATCGCGGCAGCAGCACGGCGGCGAGGGAAGGCGACGAGATGGATCCCGCGCCACCTGCTGGCCCCANGGCGCTCCTGCCGCCGCTCCTGCCGCACGAGTAGCGACCGGGTGAGGGTCCGCGCCGCATCAAGGGCGGCCGGATAGGGTGGATGCTCGGAGCCGGCGTCCCCCAGCCGCGCGGGCACTGCCGGGCTCCTCGAGGGGCCGGCGCAGCTGAGGGCGACGGCGCTCGACGGGATGGGACGGACGGGACGGGACAGGCGCTGCCCGGCGGGCTCGGGAGGGGCCTCGGGGCCGCTGATCCGCTTCGCTATCAGCGGACGATAAAGCCTGGGGGACGCGGGGGCGGGGGAAGGACGGCAGGCAGGCAGAATTCTCCCGGGTGGCGAGGGGCTCTCCCTGTGCAGGTGGGGGCACCGGGCTGGCAGAGGTCGCGCCAGGGCCGTGGGCGAGGCGCAGGAGGAGGGAGCGAGGTGACAGCAGGGCCGGGGGTGAGGTCCTGCCATGGCAACACCTTCTCGGTCAGACTCCGAGCGGGCAGCGCAGGCTCCTGTGCTGGCTCGCAGCCTCTTTGTTTCTGTACAGCTTTCTTCTCCTCGGTATTAATTAGGTTGTGCTGTTTCACTGGCTGCGTGTTGATTTTGCTGTATGGGTAAATAACCAGATAACAAAGCCCAGCAACTGTTATGAAGGTTGTTTTTTAGAGCCGGCTGCGGTGTTGGCAGTACGGTACGTGTCCTTGTTTTTGCAGATGGCATTTGGAAAAACTGCTTGCCCTTCTAGGTTTGAAAGGACTTCAGCAAAATGATTACGATGTAGGCTTGCAGATTTTGGCTCTTATCCTGGAAAATAGTCTGCACAAGTGAGTCTGATACATGTATACTTCCAGCGAGACTCTGTGCAGACCAGAAGAAGATTTCTTAGGGCATTGAAATCTGTGTGTAAGATGAGAAGTGTGGCATTCCGGCTTTAGTGCTGGTTTACTTTATATTCTTGCAGAGCTGCTTTTCAGAAGTTAAAATATTGTAAGTAGACTACACTAAAAATCAGGTACGGCCACTGTCCTGATATGTATAAGGAAATTGTTGAAACTGTGAGCCGCAGCTGTGTTTCTCTATGGGCAAGGAAATGTAGTCACTGACTGCTATGAATGCTTATGTTGACATTGACTTTAGGGAGGAGATGGTTAAGCTCTGGAGTTATGAGAAACTGAAAGTATGAAGATGTTTCAGGAGGCTGTTAGATGACATTTGAAATGTCATTTGTTTTATATAAAAAATAATTAGTTCTAATTGCCTTTGAGCTTATTTTTCTGAAAATCTTCAATTATCAGTTCTTGTTTGGTTTTAAAACAGTATTTTTCTGTCATTTTATAAGACTCAGTTTGGAGTTGTTGACAGTTGTTTGTTCACTGTTGAGGTTGAGTTGAGGTTCACTGTTTCAAACTGTTGAGAAAAGGACTGAAGAACCAAATACAGAGAGTGGTTAATTTGGTTCTAATTAGCAGCTCTGTTGCTTAATGCTACCTGAAGTTAATACTGAATTTCCTGTAGCTGGCTTTTTAAAGAGCTATTGAAAATAGAAAGGCAATATTTTTCTGGGTTTAATAGTGTTATTAGGCATGTTAAATTAGTAGATGTGAGCTCCAGGAAGCAATATTCTCTACTTAGTCCTGAGCTGACTTGTTCTGAACTTATTTTCCAATTGCCAAAGACAATATTGGATAGCCTCATGGGTAATACTTAACTTCAGGTTATAGTCCAAGACCGTGCTGCCTCAAATTGAGGGTGAAAATAAAATCCCATCAGAAGCAAGTCAGTGTCAGAATAAAGGGGAAAATCATGACCCTAATTTCAAGAAGTGCATGGAATACTGATGCTGTAATAATGTTGTCTGTAATACTACCTCTTAGATTAATTAACAAAAGTCAGTCTTCTGTAGAGCTCACAGTTGACTTTCCCACATCCTTAAAGGATTGAAGTGTTTACATACTTGTTTCCAAGGATACTGGAGAAACTCTAGGAAAGTCAGGTTTAAAAACAGTAGAACTCTACTATCCCCCCAGATAGTGTTTTTCAGTGTGTAGTGACCATACAGACATTCTGTGGCTGAATTTTACAGCCTTTTGCATATTCTGGAAACAACATTTGAAAAGAGCAATCTGCAGTGCCAAATACGCCAAGATCCATATCTTACCAATGCCATGACACTACAGGTTTGTACAAAAGTCTGCCAGAGCTCTGGCTTCTGAAGTGTGAACAAGAGTTATGGCTCTGTTATAGGTGTAGAGGACCTGTCATGGAATGTGTGCTTTGCCCAGGTTGTGTACTCAGTCATAAATTTGATTTCTTCCCCTCCCTTAAGACATTCTTCTTTGCACAGGTGACGTTGCCAGTGTCAGAAGGTGAATGCAAACAGGGTTCTAGTAAGGACAGAGCTGTTCCTGGGCTTGTTGTAAGCAGAGCTAAAGGCAGGGTGCTAAAACCTGAAAGGGCACAGTAGTGCTATTGCTGGCTTTGCTTTCATTAGTTGCTGAAGTAGAGACTAATTTTATTGACTTGGAAGAGAAAGAGTTGTTCTGTGCTGAAGACACACAGAAGATTGCAAGTCTGTCTGTAAACCCTGATGTATCCCAGCCTTATGTGACGTTCACACTAAAAGGATGCTGTTGCTAACGTGTTGTTTTCCCCTAGTACAGGAGCTTCCAGTGTTGGGGCTCCTATGAGAAAAAATTACACTCTCAAGGTTACCCCATGACTTGTGTTATGATGGGAGCAAATCCAGTCTCGCTTGTTAAACCTTAACTGATGAACTTTATTTTGGAGTTGTGCTGTTGACTCCAGACATGGAGTTAATACGACTGTAATATTAACTACGTGCATGAGTTTGATAGAAAACCTGGTGCTGCCTTGAAGTAATTGTACATTTCTGTTCAACTATCTAACTTGTGATGTAAGCAAAGGAAAGCAAATATAAAGTTTGAGTAAACCTTGTCTTCTAAAGTACTTGTCTCATGTTCAAGGAGTTGATAGAAGTGCTGAGTTCTGCACCTTGGCACTGTCATTGATGTTTAATGAAGTCACATTAAAAACCTGAGAAGAATAACTGAGATGAAGTGTTAAACTGATAAAAGCAAGGAAATCCTGCAAGTACCCACTGTGTGTAGTCACTGTTCCACTCCTTCCCTTCGAGCACATGCATCAAAGCAGGTCTTTGTGTGACTTGAGTCAGAAGCTGTGTCAAGTTCTGCTTAGGCTGGAGGACTCCATGTCCCAGTGTACAGCTAGCTTTTTCACTTTTATTTGATCTTGGGCAAAAGTGAATTAATATTAATTAATTAATATTAATAGGGACACCTAGGGTGGGTGGGACTCTGGTATGTTTCTTTTGCTTCCTATATGTGCTGTCTGTAAATACAGGATGACTGAGAGTGTGTGAGACCTCATGGCCACCCTCATTTTTGTATGGAGTACAAGCAGTGGTGATCATCATCATCTCTTCTTCAGCTTAACAATTCTGTCTTTTTCTTAGGCAGTGTGATGCTTTCCAAAGTTCATCTCCTTTTAGTGTGTTTCATAACTTGGGTGGCTTGCTGCTCTGATTAATCTTGGATGTAAGCAAATATAAATATATCTTGGAATTGTAAGCAAATATATAAAACTGGAGCCGGAAGGACTTTGAAATTCATCTCACATTAGATTATGTAAAATACCTGTTTTTTGGACCTTTTTATCCCAATCCCTTTCAATTTAGTTCAAACCTTTTAATTTCTCTCTCTACACAGCTGCTATACAGTAGAGCTGCATTTTGTGTCTTATGTAAACCAGAACTTCTTTAGCAGAATCCTTTTTTTTTAAACAAACTTCAGTAGAAAACAGAGTTCTCTCTAGTACTTGAGCTTCCCTGTTTTGCAGTGTTACCTGGTGATGTAGTGCTTAGTCTGAGAAAGCCATTTGTGACAGAGTTCTTGGGAAAGATACCATGCAAAACACAGGTAAGCTGGGTATTAACTGGAAACAATAGGAAAGTGTGTGTTGCTGATCACTATGTTGACTAGTAGACAGTAGCTATGGAAAAAGTAGCCTTAGGAAAAAGAAACCAAAAACTTCACCCAAAAAGTGAACTAGAAAGGTGTGGTCAGTCTGTCCGGATTAGTTTAGGTAAAAATATTATTAGGATTACAGTGAGCTAAAACAAACTATAAAATTTCTCTTCAATTTCGTTTTTAGTCTTATTGTCATGTAAAATTGTTACCAAGTATTGTGATGCAATGACAGGTTGGCACTGACTTGGAAAAGTATTTTAGTTTGCTTAAGTAATGATTATTGTGTAAAAGTTCGTGAAGAGAGGCATTTTGGGTTTTGCAATGAACAACCCAACTTGTAAGAAGCTAGAAATCTTTTCATACTCCAGGATTATTCTTTAGCAGTCTTGTTGGGTTGTCATTATACACATGGTAGCACATGAACTGTCTAACAGGTTCATTTCTTACCTGAGTGTAATAGGTTGGAAATTGAATTTAAGTGGCTGCTGATTATAACAGGGGTCTGGCTGTTAATGGTTACTTTAATATCTCTGGCTTAGGATAATGTCTTTAAAGATAATAGAAAGTATTTTTCTGTTGTGATTCATCTGTGTTCCTTATGGAGTATTTTATGGTGTGTTAGCTAAAGGAGACGAACAGACCTTCGTGGAACAAACTTCAGGCAAGTTTTGTTCTTTCTAATAAATGCTGGGACATTTGTGAAGCTTTTTAGTATAGGGTTGCTGGTTGCTTCGTCTGTGTGTGACTTGTCAAGAAAACTCTACAAATCATTATTCTCTTCAGTGTTCTTCAGCCAATAAATCCTAACTAAGTCTTTGAAATACAAAGTCCATCTCCGGTGTTACACTGGATTATACTGCATCTCACATTAACTCTTGAATTTGCAATTGACCTGGCTAAAGCACTTATACTCTGTTTTTGTTGCTCAGGAACATGCAAGAAGGAAGTGGGTCTGTAACTGAACTGTTCAGATTGTGCTCATGTGCAGCTTTTGCTTTTAGTGGGGTCTTCTGATGAGCATCAGAGCTTTATCATGAAAATCTTTTGACTGTTGGCATTTCAGTCATATGTTATTTATAATGCATGAGTGGAAATGTAAGGTAGTATAAAAAATCTCTTTATCAGAGCCTTTAGTCCGTGCTGCAGTGATTGAGGAAAGAACCAACCTGTTATTGCACTATAAATGATAAATGTGCTTTTGGTAAAGTTATGTATTTATCTTTGCTTCATGAGCTTTGGTAGCTGCTTACATGAAGAGAGGTGCTTCCAAGATGGGATTCTGCTTAAGTGTAATGAACCATGTTTAAAAATCAATCTGTGGATTGGAATTTAGTATTATATATTCTTTGATGTGAATGAATGGGAGGCAGAGTAGTTTAAATGGTGGAGTATATATTGATTCTAAGTTGGCATGTACACTAGCCTCCTTTTTAAAATCATGATTATTGTTGAACAACAACTTCCAAGGCTTAAATGTAAAACTGCTGTCTCAGGATAGATTTAGGGCATTGCTGATCTTTGTAAGAATTTTTGAAAATCATGTCAGAAGAAAGGTATATTTTGAAACACTGCCCAGTATTACTGAGTAAAAGACACATGTGTGTCTGGGCAGGTTGCTGAGAGCTTGAGCTGGTAGTTGAGGGCTGGAGTAGTGGGAGAGTGATTTACAATGTGACTTGAGGTGTAAGTGTAAATCTTCAAAGTAGCTGTAAAATGCATGTAACTACCTCTTGCAAATTCACATGGCTGCACTTTAATTTGCTATTGGATGATGCAGGAAAAAAAGTCAATATTTCTTTGCAGTTAAAATTTTATGAGGATAATGCTTTTCATTGTAAAAAACCAAATCTATCTTGCAGTTCTAGATTTAGATGGTAGTTTGGAGTTTTTTAGTAGTGTGTGTATCTTGGCTTTTTAACCTTTATTATTTTATTATTGGATAATCGTTAAAAGATTATACAGCTAAATGAAAAGTATTTCTTTTTTTCAGATATAACACATAGCAGTGAACAGGCCTCTTGATTGGAGGGCTGTTAGAAAGCCAGAGTAATAAAAGTGAACAGTTCCTGGTATCTGTTTAGACCAGGTGCTTCAGTGCTCTACTTTGGTTTCTGAAGTATTGCAGGTGAACAAACAGGGCAGTCACTGTGAAAGCATTACATTTCTACCTGGTTTAGCTAGAGTGTAGAATTTTCTGTTCATCTAGTACTGGGCTATGCAGAGAGAAACCCCACAACTTTCTATATATGTAGGCCAGCTTTGTCTGCTTTCCTAAATTCAGTTTTGCTAAAACAGGAGTGATTCGTAGATGTCTGCATCCAGCACCTTCAGTATCAAAATGAAGCTGTCTTTACCCTTCTTGCTCCCAAAATATTGGTATCAGCCAGCAAACAGAAATCTCTGTAAACGCATAAACAGGAATTTTTGGTGGAATTGGAGAGAAGGATGCAGAAAAGAGCAGAGATGTTTGTAAAATCAGTTGGAATGTGTTACAGAGAGCAGTAACAGTGCCTGGGACAGACAGCTGGTTATTTGAGCTATGTGTTGCTGCCCAGTCTTTTGGTGTGGTACTAGGGAAAAGAAGTCATTGTTTGCTCTCACTGGGGAGTCTGAGGATGTTAAGAATAAACCCTTTTTCTAGTTGTCTCCATAAGAAACTCTCCAAAGGACAAGCATCCCTTCTCCTGTTTGCTGACACTAGACACTAAACCTAAACTACAGAGTTCAGAAACCAGAACCAATATGGAAGGATAGTGAGTGTTAACTCACTATCAGACAACTGCTTAAGGATGCTTCCTTGGATTTTTGATGAATTTCCAGTGGAACCTATCTTCAGAATATGCCATCTTGGAAAACAAAGAGTAACAGCAGCAATTTTGTGAGTTATAATCTGGTTCTTGACAAAGAACCAGGAAATACAGATCACAAATTACAGCATTAAGAGAATTGCTCTGAAGCAGTTTCAAGGGCCTTACTTTCTAGGCAGGTTTTTCCTGTACATACCTGGACTTTGTTTAGAGGTGTGCAGTGATTCCTTAGCAAGTTTACAGCACACACTGCAGTGACTGAGCAGCTCTGAGTGCTGAGGTGACATCAGTGTGGGAGCAGTAGGGATGTATGGGAACTTGGGCTGCTTATGTTGGTGTCATCAGGTTTTTCTGTCACTGAGCTGCTTGCCAGGCTGTGTCATGGTCCTTAGGGGACACTGCTGAGTGTTGGAGTCATCTGCCTGTGACTGATGGAGCACTGCATCACTCCTTTCCTTGTCCCCCACCTGCTCTCTGAAATGCATCACAACTCTATGGCAGCTTTGAATTGTTTTGAGACTTCAGTCTATTACTAAAGGAAATGTGAGTACTCTGCTGTGACCGATATGAAATGGAAAGCTGCTTTGTACTTCTGTTTAGAAATGAACTTGCTTCATATCCTATAAAACCTGTCTGGATGCTTTTTACATATCCAGAGGTAAAGAGGTCTGAGCTGATGTGAGAACTGCTTTTTCACAATTTTATGGATTGCACATGTAGTTTTTTGGAGAGTAGATGATTCCCTCTTGATCTGTGACAGTGCTACAAGGCCTTTCTTAGGGGCACAGCCAGGTGTGGAAAACATCTGCCCAAAGATGATGCAAAAGCCTTTCTTGTTGAAAGGAGCTAAAATAATTGACTGCTATGGGCCGTTATATTATGTAATATGTAGTTAAATGTGTCTGGTGTCCAGTAAACTGCATTTGCTGTATTAAGTTCTTATTACTCCCCTTTCAGAAGGTTTTGTGCCTCAGAGTCACTTATCTCAATGCTCTTCACTTTCTTTTCAAGCCTGGGTTGAACAAGGCTTTGTATATGCACGCACTCGTGAAGCATTATTCCTTTTTGCTCTTCTCTCTGCAGTGTGTTTAGTCATTGCAGTATAAATATATATTTTTTTGTCTTGAAGCAGTGATTTTTGTTTCTCAGGACCTTGACCTTAAGTTTGCTTACAGAACCACCCCAGGAGCACACTTCTGTCATTCTTTACTCTGCTTATTGTAAAGAGCCCCATTGTGATAGTTACTAGGTGACAAGGCACACTTTCTTTTTTTTCCCTTGTTGTTAGTGCAGTCTTCTAGACAGCCACACCTCAGAGAAAGTTTCCTATAGTTACCATTTAATGAGTTTCTTTAGCCATCATCTCACATATATTTTGAAATTAGCTGAAACAAAGTAATTTCCCCCTTCTTGAGTATTTACAATATAAGTGTTGAGAGTTTGGGTCAAAATCTATCCATTTTATGAAATTAAATGCTAGCATTAGTAGTGCATCTGCTTAGGAAAGGCCTTTGCAGTCAGGGATTTAAAAGAATCACATCTGCATTCAATAGGAAGATTGAAAAGACAGGCTGTTTGAAATGGCATAATATTGAATTAAAACACACCAGAACCTTGGCATTGGCCTGTACTCATTGAATAGCAGGCTAGAGCTGGGAAAGATGGTGTTCCTAATTGGAATTAGCAGTACTGCCATGGTGGGAAGGATTTTCAGGCAGTACAGTGGATGAACAGCCAAGGGTTGAGGGTGCCAACAGCTTCCTTGAAAAGTTAGGAGTGTACGTACTTCCAGCAGAGGAAAGAGGAGGACTGAGTGTTACAGAAACTGCTTTTCTCTGTGCCAGTGCATGGACTCTGAAGTGAGAATTTGCTGATACAGCATAATCTTTTCTGGACTGCTGCTGAAGATAGCTACAGGAAATATTCTTTTTCTTCCTTTTGTTGGCATGTTACAGGAGTATGTATTGAGATTTTAGATGTTCTCCCAGGATAATCAATACTTTCATTGTGTCAGATACTTCCTTGAGGAGCTTGAGTGACTCATTGTCGCATTTGTTCTTATTTTTATCATTTGGTTAGCAGTTAATAGAAGATGTTTCTGTTGTGTAACAGAAAGTGAATTAAAAGATTGCTATTTCCTGAGTCTCTGCATTCCCTGACACACCTGGGAGACATTTGTATTCAAAAGCTGGTGTGCTGTTCACACACTCCATTGGCAGGCTCTCTGCTCCCTGCCTCTGATTCCAGCTAGTTGTGCTATCAGCAATTTAGCAGATAAGCACATCTTAATTTAAGTAGTGTGATAAATGGTTTGTAACCCTTGCCAGTACCAGCCTTTAATGTTGTGTGTCCAGCTATTTAACTAGTTACTCATTTTAGATGTTACATTGGGACTTGGAGATCCTATGTGCTGATGCAGATTTAAACTTAGTTTTGTGAATAATGATGCTCTTTGTGTCTTTGAAGAGCACATCTGATGAGAATAAACAGTGGCTGTTAAAAAAAAAAGGCAGTTTTGGTTTTGAAGGGTACAACTTGCCTGTGTTCTGATGTATAGGGAGATGTTTTGGAAACATGGCTGAGCTGTGCTCCTGTTCCTCATTCCCGCTGCTCTCATCACCAGGATCTGAATTGATGTATTTCCACTTGCATGGCTTTGTGTCACTGCACTGGGGGAAAACACAGCCAGCTGCCTCTTCTGCTGTGGAACAGGAGCAGGAGCATGGGGGGATGTGTTTGAGTGTCAGACTAATTCTGAGCTGTAAAGCAGAGGAGGACGACTGGTCAGACCAGTTACATGAGTCCAGTCACAGCAGAGTCCTGTCACAGCTGCACAAAGTGTCACAAGGCAGTGACAGAGCTTTTCATGTGCTGCTCTAAAGGGATGGCAGTCATTAATGGCATGTGGGCAAGCAGGCTTGGGCTGGGCCACTCTGAGTGCTGCTTTGGGAAGTCCCTGTGGCATAGGCAGCAGAACGGGGTGAGACAAACATCACACTTCTGCCCTATGGTCGAGATGATCAAGCCTAAGGAAGGGGCAGAGCAGGTGGTTGAAGGTGGAAACTGCTAAACCATGCACTTTGCTGTCACTCAACACACAGTGTGCTTGTTTGGTGTTTAAGCAGTATCATTACATAAGCCAGTTCACTTGCTTCAGTCAAGATTTGCTTTTTTTGATTGTTTTTGATACCTTCCGAAGACATCCTAAGAGGCGCTAAACTATTTTGTTTCCTTAGCACAGTATATGTAACCTTAATACATCCCTGATTTTGAAAAAGTAATTTGTAAGGATGAGTAGGGTAATACAAGATGGCTATTAAACCTGTTGAGGCGTGGAGCTCCTATCAGGTGGTGTTCAAATATTATCTGGAGCTTGATGGACTTGTATGTTTGATGTGCAACAATCAAATATTAGCATGTTTCATCTCAACTGGCTACTGCTAGACTGGCAGCATTGATTCTTTTATCACACAAAATGTTTTGCTTACAAACTATGAGCCTTTTCTCTAGTGACATCACTACAGTTTTCTGTCTCTGGCATTATATAGGAAGTATGTTATATTCAGTAGGCAGAACAAACTTTAAATAATTAAGATACATTTGAATATCAGTATGAATTTACATTGACAGCTGCTCCAAATGAGTTCTTTGTCTGGACGTTTCTGGTGTGAAAATAAACTGATAGAAAATTGATCCTGTGGTCAATTATTTGATTTCTGTTTAAGAGTTAGTAATTAGAATGTAAAAGCTAATATTATTCAGTGACAATAGGGGGCAAAAAATTTATGTATGTCATGAACAGGTGCAGATAGATGCAAGTAGAAGACTTGGGCAGATAGGGCTAAATCCAGTGTATTGGAATCATAAAGACTGCGAACTTAATGTGGCAAATTATATTCTAGGTTCCACTGAAAATTAAAGTATGTCTGCAGGGAACACTGAATCATCATAATTTACTTTTCACGCTTTAACTGATTTGTATAATCATTACTCAAATGCCTCATGTATTTGATATAAAACCTACACTTTATTTATGATTAATAATAACTAAGTTGTTATGGATATGGAGTTAGTGGCTTTTTTTTTCTCTGTGACTGAGTTGTGCAAATAATTGTGTTTCTGCTTCCATGTAGATTATGCTTTGTAATACTAATTCACAGTATTATTTACAGAAGGAAGTAACACAATAAAAAGAAAACGTAGTGACCTTCCTAATGTGTCTCTTAACAGGGCTGTATTTTTCACTTGTTGCTTCCATATGGAGATAAATACCTTCCAGCTTGCTGTCTGGACTGGAAATTGTACATGTAACAACCAACATGGAAGTTCATATATCTGATTTTACCACTCCCTTTCTTGTTGTAAAAGTGAACTGCAGCAGCTGGGCAGTCACAAGCAAGTTTGAGGCAGTAGAACATCAAACAACTGCACATTTTGAGAGGTTCTGTAACACTTCAGAAGGTACTTCAATAATAAAGGCTTAAAATGAGGTAAAAAACCCCTCTGATTGTTCCAGAGAAAGCATCATCAAGAACTTGGACTGGAGTAACTACTAGAGAAAAAACCAGTTCCTCAGCTTTATGCTAATACAGTATCTTTTACAGTTGAGTGTTTTACAGCTGTGTGTGTGGATTATAAACTACTTTTGACAAGAGGGAACCGATACTAGAAGGTAAATTTTTCTTCCATCTTAACTGCATCATTTGCAGATTATCCTATGGTTATTGATTGTTTAAAGTGCATTAGTCTGAAAGCATTGGTTTTTAAGAGCATTTTAATTAAGTAGGAGCTAATGTGTTCTGCTACTATCAAACTGAATACTTTTTCTTGCAGTTATATTCACTTTTATTTTCACATTGAGACGGCCAGTTAGGTTTGTTTTATTTGAGAATAACACTAGTACATTGGGAACTTTCATTATTAGCAGAAGTTATCAAAGGGTAGATGGGTTCCAAAAGAGAATTTGTTTGAACTGCACAAACCAAGCAGTGGGATTTGCTAGTTTCAGTGTTGACCTAAACATAAATCTTTTGAAGCAAAGGGTAATCATGGATTTTATTAATACCAGAGAAGATCTGTTTGTAGAATGGGGAATCCTTGTCACATTGTATAGACTCTCCCGTTCCCCATCTCTATGCTTGTTTGTACCTCTCCTTTACCACTTGTGTTCTGGTTCCTGCTGATTTGTACTGGGTTAGAGGCTGTAGCTTTGAGGATTTTTTTTTTGCTTGGAAACAAAAAAAGGAAAAGTTGTTTGCTTTTACTTAAAAAATGTGTGATTCTCGTTTGCTCTTGTCCAGTTGTGATATGTTGCCTTCCGTACTCTGAGATGAATGCTCAGTTTACCATGTGCTTCCCTCTTGCTGATTAAATGCCAGTTATAGCCCAGCTGAAGGTTTCAGGTACTTGTGGGAGGAGTTTTGTAGGATGGTGTTTCCTGGTAGAAAGGTCTGGGCTGGAGCTGCTTGTTGTGCCTAGCAGTGAAAGGTGACAGTGGTAGCAATTGGTGACAGGTGTAATGAGATTCGTAAACCCCTCTGTTTTAACAATGTGAGCCTCAGTAGGAAGTGTTGGTTAATAAGGCAGCATTCTGGGGGAGTGGAGTGAAACCAAGCAGCACGAAGGGCTTTCCTTTCAGGCTGAGGCAGAGGGAGGAGCATGGAGCAAGTACCTGAGTGGCTCAGATGGTGTGGCTGTGCAAGGGGGAGCTGAACAAGTCAGAAAGCAAGGATGGAAACAAGCTTGATGTGGCAAGTAAGCACGTCCTTTGAGATAGCTCTTGGAATAGCAGAGAAGAAATTATAAATGAAAAGTTTGCCTTGTTTATAAATAGCTTAAATTACCTGGAGTAGGAGGACAGGGTTGCATATAAAAGTTAGGACTGCTGTAATGCATCTCTCCTAATGGAAATAAGGGCTTCCTGTGCTTGCTAAAAATGCCAGTAGTCTTTTCAGATACAGGACCATCTGGGATTCCTGAAAAAGAAGATACAGTATTATACCCAGGCTCTTCCATAATTATTCTGGCTTTTTGGATCTCAATATGGTGTCCTTCTAGTGCTTCCAGAGAGCTTCTACTGAGCTTTTTAAGTCCTTGCTCTGCAAGCTACTGTTTGAGGGAGCAGATCTGCCACAGACCATCTGTGCTCTTCCACAGGGGATTTTGGTTGCTTGAAAACAGATGGGAAAAGAGAATCTCCCCCCATCTTCCCCCAGCCCCTTCCCTTAGTTTCCTGGGTACAGATGCATTTTACTGTATAGATGCTCGGTAAGGACATGGCGGTAAGGAAATTGGGTATTCTGACTGGACCAGGGAGTCACCCTGTGTTGTAAAAATGAGTAAATCAAGACATATTGTCATTTTCAAATAGTGTATGGAAGTGAAGGGTGTAAGGCCCTGGATGCTTAATTTTTTTGGGTTATTTATTGTCACAAAGTATTTTTTTAGAAGTGATTATTTGGAATTTTTGTGGATTTAAATGGTAGAATTATTAATTCTAAAAAGTTCTGCTTTTTTATTGTCTTGGCATTTACTATCTCTCTGCTTCCTGTTTGCTATCCCTGATTTCTCACCTTCTCTTAGAAAAACTTTATATTTTGGAGTGTTTTCTTAAAAGTTGGGCTGAGCAGTCAACAAACTCTGTATAACATGTATCTAAATAATTTTGCACTTTTAATTTTACTTTCTAGTAGCCTTCATTTTCCTTATCTCAATGCCTTTTATATATATATATATTATATATAATATGTTGTAATATGAATTCTCCATCTAGATTTCCAAAGGAAGATTATGGAGGAATATTCACCAGAAATGCAGAGCACACTGGAGCCAGCCAATCTGTCAGATGATGCCTCTTTCAAGTCCCCAGATAATGGGAAGGCTGATAAAACACCTGGAATGGAGGAGTGCCCAAGCATCAGTTGCACTGGGGGTGATGCTGGTGTCTTGGAAAGGGAATTGAGTTCATTGCCCTCAGATCAGGATGCAGCAGCTGTTGGCATCAGCAGCAATGGGGCCCCAGCAGAACGACAGCAGCAGTGTGGAGGAGCAGATTCCTCTGCCAATGCCTACTGTGAAAGAAAGGCAGAAGGCTCCACAAAACCAGAACATCTACCTGGTGAAGAACTTGGACAACACAATCCAAAAACTAATCAGACAGAACAATCATTAATGGAAATATTACAGGATCTAAGGGAGGAATCTGACTTTGTGAAAAAATCGAGTGATAAAATCTATTCAGAAAGCCCTTATGACACAGACTGCACAAAGAAGCTTATTTCCACAATACATCAGACTTCCTCACAGGAGGATTTGCTAAAGGAAATAGAGTCTGAACTGTTATCCACGGATTTTTCTAAGGAACCAAAGCTCCCTAATGGTGTACAGAAGGGTGAACGTGCCTTGGCTGTGTTTGAAAAATGTGTACAAGATAAATACCTGCAGCAAGAGCAAACTATTACCAAGTGAGTATTTGAGTACGTGCATCACAGCTGGGGGTGTGTGCTGAACAATTTTGGCTGCATGTTGTGTGCACCTGCATACAATATTTTGGTATGAAGCAAGTTGTCTCAAGTTGGTATGAGGATAGTTAATGAGCTTTTAAAATTGTTTTTTAAGTGAGGAATCATTTTTACTTGTGGTACTGTAAACAAAAGTGTGTGCTTAGATGTCTGAATTCTTGCAGGATTTGGCAGGAGCTGAATAGCCAACTGTGTCATTGAATAGCTTGCCAATGTCTAGAATTACTTAAATACTGCAGCAGTAATGGAGATTTAAAAATAGTCCAGGATTCATTCAGTCCATATGTGTCTGTGGAGAAATTAATCTTTGAAAGTACTAACTCCCACAATGGACATTTTATTTATGGTTAAAATTGCTTGTTTCTCTTTCAAGTAGTATTCAATCTCCTGTTGTCATCCAGCAAAGTTGTTCATCAGATGAGAGTATTGTTTGAGTTGGAAGTTTCATATATAGATAAACTGCTCTTTGCACATTTTATAGGAGGACTTCTGAAATGCATGGCTTGTAAGTTGTTTCAATGAACTGGGTTTAATAGTTCTACCAGGCAGTATTCAACATGAATATTTCTGTTCATCAAATGCCAGTTCATTGCTTGATGTCATGATTCCTTACTTGGCATTTAATACTTTGTTGCCTCTTTAAAGATGGTTTTTTTGCTAACAAAATGTACCCTCTAACTTAATATTTATTCGTTTTTGCAGAGCTGGAAATGAGTGTTCTACTTTTTGTGTAAGGCTCTCCAATACCATGATACAGGAGGACACCAAAGGAAGGGGAACCAGATAGAGGGAGAGAGTCCCAGTAGGGAAAGTATTCTCTTGCACTTCACCAGTTAACCTCTGGCAGAAACCGTCCATGTGAGGAAAGTCAGTTGATGACAGGAAAGCTCGAGAATGCACAGTTAGATGTTCAGAAGTTACAGAGGAGTGGGGATCTGAAATGGTGGGTGTGTAGAGAGGGGTAATTCCAGGAGATCTGAGGTAAAGAGTTATTCATGGTAAACTCAGAGGCAGGGCAGTGTTTTCAGCCATGGACCAATTACTTCCTTAGAGACAAATGTTTTTATATGTGTGTATGTTATGTATACATACAGAAGGCTTTATGTAAAAATGTATCTCTTTATTTTGGCTAGCTGCAACCATTTGACATTAGGGGACTCACCTCAGGAGTGTGAAACTGCTGTGGAACATTTTGTGTTTGGTCCAGAGGGTATTCTGGGTTGTGTTTGTTTTGTCCCTTTACAATCAGCAGAATTTCTTGTAACATCATCTGGAAATAGCCCAGTTGTCTCCTGTGATCAGATCTAAATAAATATGTGAGCAGCTGTGGCGTGAATTAAGAATTTGTAATCCTGGAATATTCCTTAATAGATTAAAAAGCAGATCACAAGTCCAAAGCTGTCTGTAACTGATGGTTTTGAATTCCTTATAATTTAGGAGACTAGTTTGTTCAGAGATTTTTTTTTTCAACAAAGAGGAGGAGATAAAGGAATATTTAAGTATCTTTTTCAGGTAAATGCATGCCTCCCACAGATTCATGCAATTAGTGGCCTTAAATACCCACCATGTAATAAATATGTTCGAGACTGTTTATTCAGCAGTTCTGACAATCTAATTTCTGGGTTTTATGCTAGAATGTCAAACTAGGTCTGAGTTGGCTTCAAACAGCTTAACTGGAACCATTGCTAAAAACTGAACTTGATAAGGAGTCTGGGCATGGATACCTGTTATATACTTAGGGCTTAAAAGTCAGGATTCTGTTTCTTACCGGGTTGTGAACTTCCATGGGTACTCTGAGAAATCCATGAAATTAATGAAACCTCTGTCTTGTCAGATAAATTACCAGTGAGACTATCTGACTGGAAGTTACTGTCTTACATTACCTTAAAATTATTAGCATTTATAGTTTTGTAGTTTCATAAGGTTACCAAATGTCCCATGTTATTATGGACCACAACAACTCTTAAATGCTGGAAACAAGCAGTTTCCTCACAAGGTGGTGGCTGCTTGCTGTTTTGGAGTTAAGTTCCCTGTGCACGTTATTCTTTTTTTTTTCTTGTTAAGGTTTTAATGGATTTTTTTAGGGTTTCTGGCTTCCGATAAAACTTGCAGATCGAAGAGCAAAAACCATGTATCTCAAGGTTGAAAACAAGCAACCAAAAACTCCAGTACTGATGTACCTTGTTTATAATTTTTTTTTTTCTTTACAGATTGATTAAAGAAAATAAAAAGCATCAGGAACTGATTTTGGAAATTTGCTCAGAAAAGGACAACTTAAAAGATGAATTGAGAAAACGAACAGAAACAGAAAAGCAGCACCTCAGCATTATTAAACAGGTACAAATAAAACAGAAGTGCTGGTTAGTATTTCACCTGTGTATAATGTCACTGTTGCCACTGTTGAACAGGACAGTCATCCCTGGTAGCACAGAGAAGGTGGGGATGTCCATGCTTATTATCCTAAGTTTTTTAAGAGGATAAATCTATTCTTGTATTCCAATAAACTATCTAAAAGCTTTTAGTGAATTTGGATAAACCAACTTTGTGGATTCATATCCCTCAAAGTGTTCTGTATCTGGAAATCTCTGCTGTGGTAGTAGCAGCTACTAAATACGGACTTTTTCTCAGGGGATTGTTAGAACCACAGCAGCCAAGGAGAGCTGTGGTGTGTGCATGGTGTAGGCTGGTTTTAGTTAGTGGGAGGAAAATGTTTCACACCAGGTGTCACTGCTTGGCTGTTCTCAGCCATCTGCTGATGTCCCTGCAGCTGGCTGGCCAGCTTTATAAACTGATTACAGGTCATATCTTAGAAATCTGGTGAGAGAAACATTTAAAATACTAATTTCTGTTTGTCCAAGTGCTGGTGACTATCCTGGTTGTCAGGTTTCTCTGTTGGTGGCTGCATCACAGAGAAATCTGTTCACAGACCAAGGTGTCAGGCTTGAAGTATTCTAGAGAAATATATTAATGTAATATATTCATATATTCATGGTTGATTTCAGAGAATATTTGAAAATGCATGATGTGCTTGAAAATTGAATTGAAAAGTGTTCTTTTTAGGCTATGAATTGGAATTCCTTGTGCCCGAATAAACCAGTATGAACAGCTCCCCCATTTCTTCTTGTCTGTATTTCCATGATAGCTCTGTCATGAGTCATGTGTGATTTCATGAAACTCTATCATGCAGCAATTGCTTTATTCCATTCTGAAAGAAGTATTTGTGAGGGTGTTTGTGATACTAAAAGAAGCTTGCAAGTGATTTCAGGAAGTATTTTTTTGGACTGTAATAGTTTTGTATGGCTGTTGATAGCACCTGGGGCTGTAAGAGAGATTGCAGTGAAACACCTGCATTTTTTCATTTGTGATGGTAGTGTTTTATTGTTGGAATTTCTGTATTAGTGCTTTATGGTAACTTTTACGTAAACGAAAGCTTGGCTGTGCTCACAGCTCTAAACAAACTGTACCTGCCTGCTTGTACATGTGAAGCTTTTCCTCTGGCAGGTGATGCATTTGTAGGGCTGAGCATAGTGTGGTCAAATCATGGTGTGGTAACAGAAGCAAACTGGGTGATTCTTGCCTCTTACACAGCAGCTTGGAATTGCAGAATTTACAGTACTGATCATGAGCTCCTGCCCCTTCTCCCCCAAAGCAAACAAAACCCCCTAACCTGGGTGAGTTGGCTTTCCCCTGGGACGAGAGGAGAGTCATGAGGCACAGTTTGAACAATGTTTGGGCAGTGTCACAACCTTTGTATCCACCGTGCTGCTTCTGCTGGATTTGCATGACTTGGCAGGGAATACACTCTGGGAAGTGTTCCAGTTAACACTGGGGATTATTCTTCAGCTGGATCAGGTTTCTGACTTGGTTCACTAGGTGGCTAAAAAAAGTGCCAGCATGATGACTAAGATCATCTTTATTTTCTGAGTGATTTTTCAATGAATTAATTCCCAGTCCAGTTCAGTATGGATGCATGGCTGCTTTGCTGGCAAGGTGAAGGATATGGGAAAAGGATTAGAAACAAAAGGGTGGAAGGTGAAGCAACCTCAGATAACGGCCAGCTCTGCTCTGGCACCTCAGCATTGCTGTCAGTCTGTTATTTTGTGTAGTAAATTACTGTGCCTTCTGTTTTACTTGAATTGAAGCATCTTCACTCTCACTGAAGATGAGAATTGACATCTTTCGTGCTTTTACTAGTCATGCAAACCTAGATGTTGATATGGGTGGTTGCAGCTTGACAAGTGTAAAATGCAGGTAAATATCTGTTGAAGCATCTAATTTTGTATGAAATATGCCTGCCTGTATAAAACATGATCAAAGAGTTATTTTCCCTATAATTATATCATGATTTTGTATTTTAGCTGGAAGCAAGAATAGAAGAGCTTAATAAAGAAGTGAAAGCTAGCAAAGACAGACTTGCAACTCAAGATGCAGCAGCCAAAAATACTATTCAGCAGTTGCATAAAGAGATGGCCTTGCGAATGGAACAGGTAATATGGAAAGACTGAGGCTATTGAACATCTGCATTATTTAGCAAACTTGGTTCTTGTAGGAAACATATTGGATTGCTACGTAAGACAAAATTTTCCAAAACTGGAACTCCTAGTGTAGAGTTATGTATGCATTTATGATAACTGTCAGCAGTGAATTTCCAAATAGCTGTTAATGATTCAGAGTGCCTGATAACTCTTTAAAAAAATACCTTTTTTATATATATTGAATTCAGCCCTCAAGGAAATCTAATTTTCTTTACCTGTAAACTGAACTTGATTCAAAAGGAGCTAAAAGCTGGCAGTAGCTTTTTCAGGCTGTCAGAAAATTAATATTTTTTCTCCATTCCAGCACCAAGCTCTTGCTTGTTCTTTGTATTACTGAAATCTGGGATTTTTTTTTTTCTTTTTAATATCATATTATGCCAAGTATTTTCTCTGTTGCATGTATTCTAAAGCTTGATGGCTGATTTTACTTTTATTCTTTTTTTCCTAATATGAAGCAGAACTTGTTAGTGCTGTGGTGGGGGGAATCTGTAAAAGTAAACCACTGAAAGGGAGCCAACTGAAAAGTAAGCCACTGGATAATGATTGTGCAGTTGGCATGTGTATGAAGGAAGACAGAGTACCAGTCCTAAGTATTTGCAAAATTATTTTGTTCCTAAACTTTATACTTCCTTCTAAACCAGAAATTACTAATGTATTGGTAACTCATTTGAGATGTTCAGCTGTGAAGATGCAGCTGCTTAGATACATATTTACTGTTAGGAGTAGCAATAATTTCAGTGCTTAAGAGGGATTGAGTGTTAGTCTTTGTCAAACTGGAGCTTTTGAGTCTTGCCCTTGCTATGCTACTCTACTTCAATACTAAAAATATCCAGTTAATTATGAAATACAAGGTTTGATTCATTGTGTTTTGATCTTTTTCAAGGCAAACAAGAAGTGTGAGGAGGCTCGCCATGAAAAGGAGACGATGGTGATGAAATATGTCCGGGGGGAGAAGGAGTCACTTGACCTCCGAAAGGAAAAGGAGGTCCTTGAGAGGAGACTCAGAGATGCAAACAAAGAAATAGAAAAGCTTACAAATAAAATCAAACAACTTTCTCAGGAAAAAGGAAGATTGCACCAGCTCTATGAATCTAAGGTACTCCAAGTAGTGCTGTGTGATTTCATTAAAAGCACTATCAGAACAACCTTATCATTTGTTTGCTGTTGTACTTGGTAAAAGAAACCTATTCTCATTCAGCTTTTGTTGCACAGCTGTGAAAGCCCCTTCCTTCTAAGGGAAGGGGAAAAAGTTACTCAGTTCTCATTGCAATCTTTTTGAAGTTCCTTTAAATATTTCCCTGAATATTGGTTTGTGAAACATTAGGGATTTTATTTTTTTTTTTTTACAAAATTGAGAAGACAGCTTGTTGCGGATGTCTAGATTTTGAAGTAATTTCTAGCTTCACATTTATCTTAAAGGATGCAATGGCATTAAATTACTGCAGTCTTTTTAAAGTTGTTTTTCTATGTTTTCACTCTGTATTTTCTCTTTTGTACTGCTAAAAATTGATAATAGAATTTTTCATCCAAAGCAATACAATTTTTCATCCAGAATTTTGCCACTCGTTTTTAGAAAGCAGTAAGAACTTAAGTGATCCAAGTATTTTTGTATAGTTCTTCACAGCTGTATTTTACAATTCTATGTCATGTGGAAGATGCAAAATTAATAAATGACTAGGAACTACACTTCTGAAACAAAAATCACCTCTGTGGTGCTTTGTCTTTCCACAGATATGTAACATTAACATATACTAACAGTAATGCAACCATACCTTGCTATTCAAACTACAACACTAATGTTTTTTGTTGGTTTTTTTTTTTCGCCTGCATTAAGGCATTATTGGGCATTCTGAAATATGTGCATGATTTTGCAAAACCCAGACATTAAGAAAAAAACCAACGTGATAACTGTACAGGGGTTTTGTTGTAGAAACACTGGATAATTTCATTCTATTAAAAAAATCTGTGACATTTTCTCAGGATGGTGAAGCCACTCGACTCAGCAGAGAAATAGAAAAATTGAAAGAAGAAATCAATTCTCATGTTATCAAAGTAAAATGGGCTCAGAACAAATTGAAAACAGAAATGGATTCACACAAGGTGGGTGAAGTGGTGCTGATATCATTACATGAAAATATAGTCAGAGTAATGTAGTTATAATATTTACTTTTTAGGTACTGTTTCTAATGTGGTATTTCTGTTTAAGTTGAATACCTGCATCAAAAGTCACAGCATAGTGCTCTCAGATAGTGATTCTGAAATGGAAAGATGTGAAGGGAGAATGTATTGGGGGATTCTCTTTAATTTGGTCATAAAATTTTATTTTGTTGTTAAGCTTATTTTTTGGGGAGGTTATTTCTTTGAAATAACTGTTTTCTTAGCTTTTAAGTGATAGAGTTAAATCTGCTATTTGAAAATGTGCATGGCACATAAACAAGAGATCCTTTTGCTGTGCCTTCAGTGTTGGGTCAAATGGAACTACATAAATTAACAGTTGAATTGAAGCAAGGGGAAAAGTAGTGTTGGACTTCTTGTTTTGTTAATTCTTTTCAGACTGAAAGGGAAGTTGTTTTATGAGAAATGTGCTTCTCAGATGAAGTAAATGGGTTTTACTACATTTAACCCATTCTTTTAATTACTCTTTTTGTAGGAAACCAAAGAACGCCTCAAAGATGCAATGACAAAATTAAGTGAAGCGAAAGAAGAAGGAGATCAGATAAGGAAAAACTGTCAAGAAATGATAAAATCCTACCAAGTAGGCACATTTTCTCAAGAGGTCAAATTATTGTTTAGTGCCTGAGTAGTCTTTCTCATTTCTTTCTAGCTTAAGCTGTAGTAGAGAAGAATTATTTGGAGTGCAAGCTCCAAAGCTGAGATGAATAGTGACTGTTTCTATTACTTTACTGGAAAGTAAAAATAAAAGGGAACATGTTTATCTTGATTGGCAGGCAGCGTGGGGTTCTTTCTTGGCATGGTCAGGATTATCAGAGATGTACTTACAGGAAAGATTCAGTGATGTGAAAAAGTTGTCTGTGCACCCATAGAATAGAAAGGGAAGCATAAAATTCTAAAACTCACATTTCTTCAATCCCTTTAGGAGTCAGAAGAAATCAAATCAAATGAATTGGATGCAAAATTCCGAGTAACTAAAGGAGAACTAGAGAAACAAATTCAGGAGAAGTCAGATCACCTGGAGGTAAATATGTGGTGTGTGGAGTCGCCTTTGTGGTTAAGAATTCCATGAGATCATAATTTGAGAGTCTTATTTTAAGCTGCTTATAGTTATGCCCCATTCTTTGTCTTTTTTTGTGGTCTAGTACTAAATCCCAGGTGTCTGCCCTCCAGCATTGCTTTATTGGAGGATATCTTCAGGTACTCCCTTGGATTCACTTTTTAAAAACAAAGTTAGGGGGAAAACGTGATATAGTGAAGGTGAAATAACTTCTTTCATTTATAAACATGAATGTTGCTGTAATTAAAAGCACAAATTCAGTTGAGTCAGGCCCCTCTCTGACCAGTATTTTGCCAAGATACATGGCAAGGAGATACAAGGACCAGCCTCTGTTCTTTGTAGAGATTTGCTAGCCCCAAAGTGAAATTCTCTGTAATGATGTATCTGCTCACAGCTCACGTGTGCACATGCCATCTTCGGAGGTGACCAAGTGCCAGAGTGCTCAGAGCTTTCCTAGGGCCTGTTGTGCCATAGCTAAATCCAGAGCGTGCAGTCTCCCTTTTCTTCTCAGTTCTCCTGAGAATAAAGAAGCTTTGAGGTTTTGCTTTCCTTTTTGAAGAAATAAACCGAGTCTTTGTAGTACCTGTTCTGCCTCAAGCCCTCTCAACTCTTGTGGTGGCCTGTATTGGCCTAGACTTTTTTTTTTGAGGTGCCAATGTACATTTTGTTTTCTCAATGAGCTTTTTACCGTCCAAAAAGGTGCATCATGCAAAAATAAAAGAACTGGAAGACTTAAAGAGAACATTTAAGGAAAGCATGGATGAGCTTCGAACATTGAGAACAAAGGTAAAGTGTGCTGAGATGGATTGGAGTGGGGCTGAAAGCACAGTACTGGGTTTTTGGAACAAGAATACATTCCATTCCTAATTGGACATTTGCTTCTTAAGGAATAAACAGTGTAATTAGAGATTGGCTGGCATGAGGCTAGAAAGGATACCTAATTGTTCACTCTGGATAGCCTTTTTTAGGGAGTATGAGCTGATCTGTATCACAACAGTGTTTTGCTTCATGGTGTGCACCTCATTTGACTGAAAAGCTGAGAAACATTTTAAATTTGTTATCCTGCAAATATTTTAAATCTATATTTAGTATAAATAAAGTACTTGTAAAGCTTCTCATGCCTGTGAAATGAGTTCTGACCTCTGGTAAGGAGGTTGTGCTGTCCATAACTTGTGGACAGTCTATAGAATAGCATGTCCCTCACTGTGGAAAAAGGGAGGAAGACATAGTAAGGGGTTGCCTTGGTAACTGGGGAAGCATCATATCTGTGGACCCTGATCCATTAGGCTGCTAAGTTTAAGCCTTTGGACAGAACTAATATTAAGCACACTTGTTGAATTTAATTTTTTTTCATTTGTTTTTCTGAATCTGTTTTATCTGAAATATTTTGGGGCATTGTTCTAAGTTAATTGGAACCACCAAAAAATTAACATGTGAGCTTTGTACAACAGTCTAGACATACGATGAGAATAATTTAGCTCTGAAGTTTGTGAAACTAAATGGTTTCTGGTTTTGCTTTTTTTGCATTTAGGTAAAGTGTCTAGAGGATGAGCGCTTAAGAACAGAAGATGAGTTATCCAAGTATAAAGAAATAATAAATAGACAGAAAAGTGAAATTCAGAATTTGCTGGACAGAGTCAAAACTGTAGATCAGCTGCAGGATCAACATCAGAGGTACAGCTGTGCACTTTGAGTAATGATTTAAAAGATTATCTGAGATGTGGAAGGGTTTGTTTTATTGAAGTTATTGATGCTTTAAATGTATTTAATTTGAAGAAATGTATGTAATCTGAAGAATGCTTGTCCTGATTTAAATCAGTGTTCCTAATACTGAAGATAACCTTGGTCACCTCTTACAGAACAAGGGGATTGAGGTTGATAAATCTAATTTAGTGTCTCTCATTATTAGACTAAGTGCCCGATTTCCAGCATACTCTACAGGAAATTGTCTTCTAGGTGTCTGCTCAGTGCTTGTTTTATTGAAAGATGGAGGGGAGCAATTATACTGGAAAGATAAATTGCTTTAAAATTGTGATGGATGAATGAAAGTATTTAATGAAAAGAATTTTACTTACTTGAAGATGCTGAACTCAGACAGTATCAGGCACTTGTCTTTCTATGGGACTAGAATTTATTCTGCTGTGTCAAAGTTTGCTCATTTAAGAATGTGAGGAAAATAATCTCAGGGGAGGGCTGGGCTCATGCCCAATTCGGGAGTGTCTGAGCACCGTGTCTGTGTGGTCACACACGGACTGGGTTATACAAATGCTGGCCACTCTGCTGGTTCCAGAGGTGTTGCATAAATGGAGACAGATAAATGTCAGATAGGCAGAACCATCAATGTGTCTGTCCCTCTTGTGCTGGTAAACAGTTCTTATTTATCATTGAGAAGTATTTCTGTAATTATAGGCCTTCCTCAGCGTTTTAGCAAATCAACCACTTCCCATTTGCTGTGTGCTGGTCACCTGTATTGTCATGGTGTCCTCAGCCTTTCCAGGGAAATTGCCCTGTGCTAGAAACTACTGGAGCCCATGCTTGGATCAGTAACAGTTCCTTGGAATCTTGCCAAATGAATTAAAGTGTCTGTGATCAGTGTGAAACTACAAATTGCTTCCGCTTATCTTTTCCTCTCAGTAATTGAGACATGCTTAAATGTCTCTCATTCCTATTCAGTTTGGATTTTTTTTCAGTATTCTTCCCATACAACATTTATTATTCCCTACATCAAATTTCATATTGTCTTTTATTTCAGTTTCAAGGCAGACATCCTGAAATGTATAAACGCTGTATTATAAAGTGAATGTTCAGCTATCTTTGTTCACTGCTGGAATATGATTTTAGGCTGAATGCTGGGAAGAACTTCCTGGCTGAACTGGATACTGATCCCCTCCAGTGTTCCCTGGTCGCCTCCATTTGTAAATTTTTAAGGATAAGCTAGACATCTCTTTTAAAATGGTCTAAACCTTTAATTTTGTCTGATCCAGCCCTGACTGCTAGGCAGAGACTTCTCCTTTCATAATGAAACAACGTATTTGAAAATATGAAATACAAGCATACCCTTCTGGCACAGGTTTTTAAATGGGAGCTACAGGTGAGATACAGTGCAGCGCAAATGACTGATTCTCAACTCTTCTTGGAGAAACATTGTTGATTTCAAGTGAATTGATCCTCCTCATAATTACACTGTCTGTTAGGAAATCAAATAAGATGCGTGCTCTTGCTTTGTGTAATTTTAATTTTATTTTTAAATTTGAATATACACACTCCCTGTGAGAGCGGTGAGGTTTTTTCTGCTGATGTTAGAAAGTAAAGTTTTAGGAAAGGTGTATAAAATTGAAGAGTTAATGAACTAATATTGCAAGAGCAAATAAGAGGGAGGTTTTTAGTCTGTAACATTTTTAACAGCTATTAAATTTTTGAATTAATTTCAGACATTTTCAGTAGAATGTTGATGATAACTGAAAATGCAACATTTTTCCCTCAGATGGATTGGATGTGATAGATCAAAAGTCTCCTAATGGGAGTCTTTCAGTAGAAACAATAACATGTTTTGTAGAGGGGAAGGACTTGTTTTTGGGGGGAGGAGCAGTGGGGTAAGATAAGCTTTTGTTTCAGAGCTGTAGGGCTTGGATAAGGATGTGTCAGGAATTGCCATACTGCTGTCCTAGAGAAATCCAAACTGGAGTATTTCCCTGTTTCTTAAAAACAAGGCCTCTTACAGATTGGCCACCTTTGTTGGGTTTGCAAACCTTCCTCTTCTCTACCTTGTTTGTACCCTGATCTGAAGGTCATATGGAGAAGTGGAATATGGAGAGATGATCTTCCTTGAGGAGCTAATGCCTGAGTGTCCTGTGTGGGATGCAGAAATCTGTCATTTCAGCACTGCAGCATGTTGTGAAACAAAGTGAAAACTCCCTTGACATTTAAAATGATCCAGTGACTAACAGATACCCCAGGGTCATTGTTCCCCTGCCTTATTTGGACTTGACCTGAATGCTTTTATTGCAATAAGCTTCATATCTTTAAGCTCAGGTTATCCCTAATGAGATACAATTGTTTTGACAGAGATGAACAAGAAATCAATGCTTTAAAGGAAGAGATAGATGGTTTCAATTCTCTGGTTGCTGATCTTCAGAAGGACATTGAAGGTAGTCGGAAAAGAGAATCTGAGCTATTGATATTCACTGAGAAATTAACCAGTAAGAATGCACAGCTTCAGTCTGAAAACAATTCCTTACAGAGCCAGTTGGATAAGCTTTCTTACAGTGAAAGAGAGCTGCAGAATCAGCTGGAGTGTGTTCAACAGACTAAAGATGAACTGGTGAGTACAGTGGGCAGCTTGTTTTTGCTCTAGTAAGATGTCTGATGCAGATAAAGATGTAGCACATGAATACCATCTTGTATCTTCACTTACCTGACTGCAGTTTCTCCTTGAATTTGCCATTAGTAGCAGTGGGATATGAACACCTCATGTTCCCAAGCTGAAATAAATACTGTGGCACGCTGCACTGGAATGAGGAGGTGTCACTGTGTTGCTCTTTCTGTTTTTTTGGGAGCAGAGAGTTGTTCTCTGCGCAGCTGTAATTGAAACAGAGAAAAGGTTCTAATTTGCCTGTGAAATTGATTACTGTAAACTGTTCCTCAGGTCCTGTTTGTACTATGAGATAAATGTCATTTTTAATAAACTTAGTGTGTCATGGAAGGTAATGTGACTTTGTACTGTATCATGTAGAAGTTTTAGAGGTAGTTGAGGAATCTTACTATCCATGTGAAATGCTAGTGTTCAGCCTAAATGATAAATGTAAAGTGTAAATGATACCCAGGTGAAAAGTGCAGTTAGGGACGTTGAGCATGCACTATGGTTAGGCTAGAATTTTTTTGTGTATGACTGAAAATAAAATCCCAATTCAGGCCATCAGGTTACAGAAGGAGGAGGATCAGCGAAAGTCAGAGGTTGAGACCCTGCAGGCTCAGCTGGCCTCAGAGCAGGAAGAGGTGTCAGCACTGAAGACCCATGTGGATGAGCTGAAGGATGACCTGGCTACCCAGAAGCGCAAGCACGCAGCAAACCTGAAAGACCTCACAAAACAACTTCAGCTAGGTGGAGATTATTCTCACTTGAGTCATCCCCATCTATGAGCCCGTCAGTGTCTGGTAGAGACTCAGGTCCTGTCTGTGTGTGCTCACTGCTTGCGTGTCACCCTGCAAGCTCTCCCTGTCCCTGAAGACCATGAGAGTGAGCAAATTAGACCTTGTGGAAACTGCAGGCCTTTGTGTTAATTTTCAGTCTGAAATGTAGCTTTTGAAGTGGGCTTTGACATACAATGAAGTATTTATTTCAAAAGAGCTTAGTCTTTATGATGTATCTGACTACTGAAATGCCACTGTAGGTATATATGGATCCTGGTCTGTGTAGGAGTATATTCAGAAGCTGCCAGAAGTTTCCTAGTTGCTGACTGTATCAGGAATTGCTGGTGACAGTTATTTTTTTAGTACATTAAGCAGAACACTTCAGTTTTTAAAGCTGGATATGGAGAGACTGATGACTAATTTTGTCTACAAATAGAAGTCGTCAAATACCCAGCAGTGCATATGCTCTGAATGCAAATAGATTTGAAGATAATCAAGTGTGTTTGAAAGAAGAGATCCTATTGGCACTGTGCAAGACAAGTTCCATGTCCCTTTTTGTGCATATAAGAACAGCTGTGTGCTTTCCTTCTTTATCCCTACTGAGTGAGTGGTGTTTCTGGCACAAGTGCTGCTGTAGTGTTGTGGGTATGAGATGCTGGAACAGAGTTGCCAACATCAGTAGTAATTTACATGGCAGACCTAATCAAAAGTAAAATCAAATTGAAGTCTTACTGGTCCCAGTTAGTCCTATATATGACATTATCCCTTCAGCTGGCAACTACAGCAGTGTGTAAGGATCATGGGTGGGTGTTAAATCCAGGTGCTTCATGGCTGAGGCCAGAGAGAGATAGGAAGCTGTTAGGGTTTTATTTTTGGTTGTTACCATTGTTTTTCAGTTGTCACCTCAAATTAGTGCAGGTCAGAGATGATTAGAGGTTCTGAATGTTGGGTAACACTGTAATTTTCAGTTCTTACTCTGCTGTTTGTAATCATCATTTTGTTAATACTTTTAGCACGGAGGAAATTGGATCAGGTGGAGAATGGTAATTATGACAAAGAAGTCAGCAGCATGGGGAGCCGTTCTAGTTCATCAGGTAATGTAGCACATAGCAGGGCTGCCAAACAGCCCTTCAGTCTTAACAAGGTTGCCACAGTGTGCTTGCTGTTTATGTGGTTTGTGCATATGCAGTGTGTGGGCAGCCTCCCATTAAAACTGACAAAATAGCCTCTAAGCACCAAAATGCACTTGACTGACTGCAGTTGTAGGTGCTTATTATGAGATTAAAGTGTAATGTTTATGATGTTTATATATTTTGGCTCCTTTAAAATACCTGCCTTTTTTATTTCCTTGCTTTTATGTTTGGAGGAAGCTTAGGAGGACTCCAGTTTGTAGAGAACCCTTTTACATGCTGCCAGAGGCAAAATTAAAATGAGCAGTGGCTTCCAACATTGTTTAATTGCCCTATTGACAGTTGCCACTGTGTAAATGAGAAATCAATTAGCATCATTACAAACATCAGTGGGTTTATGTAATATTTATTACTTTCTATCCAGTTAGAACTAAAGGAGTGATCTTTAGCACTGAAAGCAGCATGTTTCCTTCCTCGATATCTTTGGGTTAGTTCTGTCCAGTTGTCCTGTAATCTCACTGTGTGTGAGAGGCAAATGCTTGGAAAGGAAAGAAAATACTGCAAGCTCTAAGTGATAAGTGCTGCACAGTGTTCATATGTAGGGCTTTTGTGAGTCTGTACAGTTTTCATAGTATCGTAATTTTATTTTACTCCAAAACACACATTTCAAATCAGCTCACTCTTGTGCAAAGTAAATGAACATGAAGTGTTTAAGTGGGAATAAGCATTCCTGAAGGGAGCACACTTAAACCAAAGGCAGTGCACCCACAGGGAGGGGACTGCACTGCTGTCCAGTGTGTTGCATTTAAACAGTGTAAGGATCCTCTAGAGAAAACCCCACTAACGTAAAGAGAAACTGGCATCCTGGGGAAAGTATCCTCAGCTCCTGACACGTAGTGAGTGCATGCACTGCTCTGCTGGGGGCACTTCACCTGATGCAAGATCCAAAGGAGTTTTTACAGAACTGATGTGTTGGCAGGGTCCCTGAATGCGCGGAGCAGCAACGAGGATCGGTCGCCCGAGAACACAGGCTCTGCAGTGGCTGTGGACAGCTTCCCTGAGGTGGACAAGGCTGTCCTGGTTGAAAGAATACTAAGGCTTCAGAAGGCACATGCTCGAAAAAATGAGAAGATGGAGTTCATGGAGGATCACATTAAACAGCTGGTGGAGGAAATCAGGAAAAAAACAAAGTATGTTCTGCGTTCTCTTCATGCAGATTTTCAGTGTTGAGCTGATGCACTAGATAAGTATTCTGGATTTTATGTAAGAAAAGTAATTGTGTAAATGAAAATGTTTAAATATAAAATATTCAGTAAAATATTGCAGTGACAGTAGATTTTGAAGATGGGATTAGTTTTGGGGTTTTTTCCTTATCTTTTCCCAGCAGTTATAGTAACTGCCAAGTTTTTGGCAATTAGTACTATTACTGAATTTTTTCAGAAGGAATAAACTGGCACAAGTGGGTTTTTGGTACCAAAATGGTCAGCAGGTGGCTGATTTGAGGTGGACTGCTGCCACTGGCTAACAGAAGAGTCCATTCTCCTCATGTGCTTCAAAGGGTGCTGATTGTGTTTGTTTTGGAAGGAGAATCTGCATTATTCCAGATGGTACTCTGGTATACATATCAAACAAATGATGTATCTGAGCCAAAGGTGGTCAGTGGTTAATGTGTGAGACAAGATTCCACTTTAAATGAAAATCTTATCTTACAGGATGATGTCTGGAAGACAGTTAGGAGGGTAAGAAATGCTAGCATAAAGCTGCTTCTGGAAGGTGCAGTTGCCTGTTAAGAACAGCCCTTGCTTAATGAGTCCCTACATTTATGCCCAGCTGGTACCATTCACAGAGCATGATCACAGCGTGGGAAGACTCTTGAGAAGTGACTTTGTATTTTTTTTCTCATGTGTAGAAAGCTTAAGATTCCATGTCTGGAGTCCTTCAGCAAAGAAAAGTAGAAAATTGTCTTTCTTGTCCCAGTATCTTTTCAGAATACTTTTAAATAAGTAAACTGTGTACGTTGTAGCCTCTTGGTTTACCAGCATTTCCTGTATCACTATTGGTATCCCAGGTTTTCCTCTGACATAGAAAATGCAGGAATAAATTTTTACTGCTTTTTTGGTAATACAGTACTGCTTGAAAATAAAATTACTCATGTCAGGAATCTGAAGTTACTTCAGCATCTGACTCTTCTCTGCCTTGTAATGCTGTGATGATGTTTTTTTGTTTTTTTATTTTTTGTTTTTTATCCTCCAGAATTATTCAGAGTTATATTTTGCGGGAAGAAGCTGGAACACTGTCCTCAGAGGCATCTGACTTCAACAAAGTACACTTGAGCAGGCGTGGTGGGATTATGGCATCACTGTACACATCTCACCCTGCAGACAGTGGGCTCACGTTGGAACTCTCCTTAGAGATAAACAGGAAGCTTCAGGCTGTGTTAGAAGATACATTACTGAAGAATATTACTTTGAAAGTGAGTAGCTGTGCCAGTTCTTCTGCATATTCTTGTGGTTGTCAGATGCTCCCTTCACTGCATGCTGTTAAAGGCTTTTCAGAAGCCAGCTCATGGTGCTTTGGTGCCACTGATTGCGTTGGGGTTAATCAGGGAGTTAGGTGACATGATGCCATGTACCTCCAGTTTAGGACCCTCAGAGTATGCTGTGCTAATGGGCTGCTGCTTGAAATGAGTTCTGGAGTGCCTGTGCCTTCAGCAGGGTGGGATCTGTCCGTGCTCTCCCCTGGATATGTGGAGCCAGGAGTGCAGGCTCTGCTTGCCTGGCCCTCTGAGCTCCTGGAGCAGCACATCTGCTGCCAGGGAGAGGTGACAGGCTGGAAAATGGCCTGCAGGCTGCCAGCTGAGCTGCACGGTTCTGCGCAAGCTGGAGATCTCTTCCTGTAATCATCATTCCCCATGAATGCTAGGGGAACTAGCATTTTACCTTCTAGACATCCTGTAGAATATTGTAACTGCAAAAAAGGACTAGTTGTGAGCTTTAAGTTTTTTATTGAAATGAGTTTGGTTTTTTCTGTCTCTAATCATTTGCATTTGTTCTGGATACTTGAAAGTATCAACTTGCTGACATAAACAATAATTTTGACTTATTAGTGCATTTTGTGCTGATAGACTCATTTCACTGTATAACTTATCTTAATTCCCTCCCCCCCCCAAAGGAAAACCTGCAAACTCTAGGAACAGAAATAGAACGGCTTATTAAACACAAGCATGAACTGGAACAGAGAATAAAGCAGACATAACTAAAACTTCTGGGGACTAACCAACGTGAAGATGCAGAAAAGGCAGGTGCTACAGACCGCTGTGTTTTACATTCTGCCTGCCAGCACAAGCATCTGGTTCTTTGCAAAAGAAGCCTTTGGCCACACAGGCTCACTCGTGTGAGAAATCAGCAGGGTTTGGCATCCGTGTGGTTCTGTCTACCCAGGACCATCCTGAGGCACTGCTGAAATTCACTGCACACTACATTTATCTGAAACTTCTCTTTGAAATACAGATGCTTTGCAGTGCAGACTGTTTGGAGTGATTTGCCATGAGATTCTAATTTCTGCACTGTGTGATTAATCAGTCTCTTAATGATGGAGCTTGAAAAAAAAAATAAAGCCAATCATGTCTTAGTTGCTATTGAACATATCCAGTGTTACTGAACTTTAAGGGCTTTCAGGCATTTATTTCCTTTCTTGCATATTATTTCTGATCTTTGGGTTGACTAAGCATTTTTGACATATGCATGGAATAATGCTTTGTTACAAAATTTTGGGTTTTAAGTGGTGGCTATGATACTGCATATTTTCTGCTTTAGGTTAACATTCAACTGGTCAATTCTTTATTCCAGAGGAGTGAAACAACGGTAAAACTATGGAATTGGAAAGTGTTCTGATTCAGTTCTTGAGTTCATTGAACCAATGTCAGGTCAGCAAATCTTGTAAACCCTTGATCCTTAGACTTGTGGATCAAGAGAAGTCTGATATCAGATAATTAGTTAATAAAGTTCTCTGGGCTTTTGCATAACTAACAGCATTTAAGGAGTTTAAGCTGCCTATTGTATATCTATGTAAGTACATGCAGACATGGTGATTGTATCTGCTTTCAAAGACAAATGGAAGCTAATGAAATTTTATCATTAGCTGTGGCTAGACCAGCTAGTGACAATAATGGTAAGAAATAAGAAATAGTTCTAATATTTAATCTATTGTTGGTCTGTGAAAGTGGCACAGAAATCTGTGCAACTCCTTGATTTTACTATTGTGAAGAATTAGTTGGTCAAAATAACGAAAACTGTTAGTCCTTCAGTGGCTGAGAAGGGTGATGGAGGAAGAGTATCAAGGTGACAAGACTTGGGTTAGTCACAACATCATGTTCACATTTTAATTTCAGGATAAGTAATATACAGGATCTGAAATATCTTTATTCCAGCAGTAAATGTGTAGTCTCTGTATTACCACCTTTTTGACCAAAATCAGTTGATCAGATCACCATGTAAATACCTACTTGAGGTTTTTATTAAATACTTGAACTTCCTGTTGCCATGAAAAAAAGAGTCAATGTACATTTACAATAGCAATGCTTTAGCTACTTTAGTCAAAAACGGGGGTGTGGGGAGAATCTGTCTTACTGCAGGTACTGTTTGCATCGTACACAAAACCAGGGAGCTGAATTTGGCAGCACAAAGGAGGATAATTGATCAGACATCTGGGTGACTTAGGGGTGTGAACTCCATTTTCAGATGCCACTGAGTAGCCTGAGCTTTGTAATACAACAAATTGAGCAAAAGAGCCTAATTTGGTTTCAATAGTTTGGTTCTAGGCAGTGGGACTTCCTTGTTAGTTTAAAGATAGGCATCTCTGAAAGTCCTTGTGGGATCAAGACCTGGTTAGTGGTCCAGAGAGCTTCAAGAGTCTGGGATGGCAGATCCCTCCGGTGTCAAAGGATTAAGTATTCCTTTGAAAAGGGAGAATTGGGAGCAAATTGTTTAAAACCTGAGCAAGCATTATATAGAAACTGTGGGCCTTTAATCTGGGTGGGTTTTTATACATCTATTTTTCTAATTCCTGAGAGCAGTGGTTATCTGAAATGTTAGGACACTTGGGCCAGTCCAGTCATGGGACTACTTCTGCTTCAGTTTTGTTTAAGTGATGTAAAGAAGAAAATACCTGGCTCTGCTGAAACAGATTTGTCACAGCTTCCAGGAAGCAAACAGACAGTTGTTCATGACTGAGCTTGGATCTTCTGCTGAAAGTACTGTAGAACAATTTGCATGCTAAAACATAGCTTAGCTCTTGTATGTTTGTGTTTTCATTCTTTAATGTACCAGATCTTTGGATGTTTTCAGACATTCGGCTGAATGACTCCAGTATTTTAGATACCATGTTAATATTGTAATCTTTTAATGTATGTTCTCCAGGTGTACAGTGTGAATGAAGGAGAGGTGTGGTGCAGATGGAATCAGTGCAATGGCTTTGTGGAAATTCTGATTTCTTTTTGGCATGATTGTTTCTCCTTTTAAGTTGAGAAACCTAGTTAGCTGTCCTCCTGCCCTGCTGAAAATGCTGCTTGCTCTTTGTAGCACTAATAAGTTCTCAGACTTTTTTTTTTCCCCCTTGGTTATGGAGACACACAAAGCAGCCAAAATACCACGTTGTTTATTGTGCACGGTGTTTTCATGGACCAAAGCTGTCATCCACAGGTGTTATTTTGAACATACCTGTTAGAGATGGAAAAGTCATTCTGGTTTGCACATTGTCAAGTGACTTTCCAGTCAGCCTGGGGTGTGATGAGTACCTGATGGGGTCAGCCAGCAACTTGGCATGAAGATGTTCCTCCTTTTTGAGAGGCAGTGATATAACAGCCATAAAACGTTGCTGGTCCTGTTTCAGTGGGGTAACTTGTCAGGAGTGTGATGCTGCTGGTGCAGTACCAAGAACACTTTCTATGGAAGGGTGTTTCTGTGGGGTGGCTCACAGAGGTGAGCACCAGCTGGTGCAGGGTGGGTGTGAGGCTTGTGTAGAAACCTTGTCCCACCTTATCCTTGTTTTGGAAGTTGTATTATGAACCTGAGACTGAAAACTGTCCTCAGATAAACTGAATTTTAGAGACAAACTGGTAAATTCATAAACTAATCATGAAGGCAGCCTGGAGCATGTAGCTACATGCATGTCACGGAAATTCAGTGTCCATTAGATGTGTAATTGCCACAGGCTGCTTTTGGAAATTCCAGGCTTGTGGCTGGTTGTGTCTCACAATCTTAAATGTCTGTTTCTTAAATACTCAGGGTGCTCTTTTAATTCAAACATCACACAAACAGATGTTGTTAGAGGCCCTACAAGAAAGCTGCCTGTGCTTTTCCACCCTCTGTAAAATCCAGCACTGTCATTGTCAGAAGCCAGACCCTCTGACCTGAAGAATACCATTTTATGCTATAGAAATCACTGGCTTGCTGCCGTACAGACTTGTGCAATATTTTTAATTATAGTGTCCAGAAAACTGGAGATTGATTTCTTCCTTGAACATTTTCTCATTATCTTCACTTGTTGCTGGCAACACCTGTAATATCTCTCTTAAAATATTTTTAATTGCAATGTTTTGGTTCATAACTAAAAAAGAAAAATTTTAAAAACGCTATGTCTGGCTTCCAGTGCATCAAGTGTAAAGCTGCTGAGTGTCCACATGCTGCAGAGACCTGAATCTCAGGAGGGGGTTCAGAGGGCAGGGCCTGTCCCAGGGGGCTTCACCCTTTCTGTGCCAGTCACTGTGACGGTGAACACCAGCAGCAGGTGGCACAAGGAATCAGGTGTACCCTGTCTAACCTGTCCAGGGACAGGTGGCTGTATTGCAGAGGGAGCTGGGTGGTATTTAGAGCTTTTCCAAGATGGATGGGTGTTTCCTTCCCATTTTTGTGGTCTGACTGAAACTGTTGATTCTTCCAATCTATGTGTGTAAGTCCTATACACAGAATGTCTGTTGATTTAATTTTGTAGATACCTGTTTCTGTATAAAGTTTTCCAAGGTATTGCTATACCTTATGTATATACTGTACTTTGAAATAATAAACATACAAATGTATGAAAGCCTGTTTGGGGTCTGATTTGTCCCACTATTTGCTGCTGTCTGGCTCCAGTTGTGCTGGCAGCTCTGAGTGCTGGGTGCTCATCCCTGGGGAGTGGGAGCTCGTGGTGTCTGTAAACAAACACTGGGCTAGCAGCAGCTGGGCTGTTGTTGCCACCACCAAAACCCTTCTTGTTGCCCTCGAGAGGGTCTGACTGCAGGCAGGGAATCTGAGCAGTGCAGCAGGGTTCTGCCCCTCCTGTGCTCGCTGCCAGCCCCTGCTTGCCTGTTGCAGCCGATAAACAGGAGGTGGCAGTGCCTGTTCTCTGGTACTGCCGGTGGGAGGAAGAGCCCAGCCAGGGAAAACACCTCTCCCCGCTGTATCCATCCCTTGGGAATGGCTGTGCTGCAGTTAAGGACTGCAGTCCCTGTAAGTGCCCTTCCATAACGTGAATTTTGGGAATCCCACAATCCCAGCAGCAAGGACTGGTTCCTTGGCTGCAGCTCCACATTTGCTTCTCTGACTTATTTGTTCTCTTGTAGAGATCTAACGGTTTGTTTTTTAGCCATGATAGTATTTTTTAATAGAACTAGTAAGTGATCATGTCTGTTTGCTGGCAGTGCTTATATTAAAAACCTGGGAATGGGATTGATATGGGTTTTCCTGCCCTTGCAGAGAGCCAGAAAAAGGTAAAAAGAATACCGTGAAGGTGATAATTTACAGAGTTTATTCTAGTATCTCCCAGAGTACCTTAAATGAGAAGAGAAGGGGGTGTCCTATCTTTTGCTGAAATGTAATGGCAAACAACCTCCCAGGACCAGGCCAAGAGCTCCCAGTCATTTCTTTGATTACAGTTACCTACATGGCCCTATGCTGAAATTGTTTTGCAGCTCACAGTTTTTCTTCCTGCTTTTTCCACTGATAGCAGGTACAGTTGTTGGTGACAGATATGACCAAAAATCGAGGTTTATTTGTGCTTCCTGAGTATTTAACACTGCTGCTTGGAAACAGCAGCCTGAAGCTAAGCTTCCTCAAATGCTAATTTTGGCTTTGGTGCTATTTGCAAGTGGCCTCTTGGCAAACAACTTACCAGCCTTGTTTTTGGGTCTGTCTGAGCCTGACCCAGCTGAGCTCTGTGTGCAGAGGAAGGGTTCTCATGGCCCATGTTAAGTGCTCAGTGCTGCAATACGCCAGGCTCATACTGCAGCTACTTGGGTGATAAATATCTAACTAAATCTAGCAGTTCTCTTCTCTGGCTGATTGCGCATGAGGAAATCATCACTGCTATTTCTCTCTCTGCTTTATTTTAAGGGGATTTTTAATAGCGAGCTCTGCTGGAGGTTTTGTTGTTGCGGGTTTTTTTAGGTGATTTTGCATCAAACCACAGTGGGTCTGTGCCAGATTTTGCGAGATTTTTGCATGCATAAATGTAACTGTTGCAGTAGCAGAGCGCTGCTGAACAAGTTGTTCTCATCTAAGGTGTATAAATATGCTGTTAGATGTGTTTGTTGCTGCTCTGCTTCAGTGGGTGCCCTATTGTCAGGAAATCCTCTGGCCCTTGGGTTTCACTGGGCTCTTGACCATGTGCAGCTGCCCACTGATCTTGGCAGGGCTGCTCAAATGCCTCAAGTGAAGCACCTTGCTCACTAACAGGCTGAGTACTATGAATGTCTAAGAGCTTCTTAAGAAGTTTCTGTTTTAAAATAATCCTGTATGTGGAATAAGGAAAAGCAGCAAATGAAAGCACGAAGTCTGTGAGCTCTGACCAAAGTATTTGACACAAGGTGGGTGAGCACAGCCTAGCAGGCACTACTGCTCACTCTGGGGTGGTTGGTGTGTCCTTAAACACTGCCCTGGGCCATTCAACCTTCAGTTTTTTGGGAACTGCTGCTGCCTTTGGAGATGGATTGAAGCAGGGTGCAAATGCAAGGCAGTTTATTCAAGCTGCGATCTGCAGCAAGACAAGGGTTTGCAAGGCTGCACTGTGAAAGGAAGTGGTTAAAAATACTCTGAAAATGATAGATCTTAAATTATTTTAACTCTAGTCAGTGCCTGGCACAGGGGAGAGGAAGAAGGTGAGAATTACTTATATCAACACTGTGGGTAAAAGCAGCATATGCCTGAAAAAACAGACCTTATGCTGGTCAGTCTAGGTCTGTGTTGTGGTCCTGCAAATTCTCTGAAAACTTCTCAAGTCAAGAGGTTGAAAAATCAAACTTGGGCTCAGAGCTCTGACTTGTTCATGGTGTAAGTGGCTTGTACTAATCAAGTGCCCTGGCTTCACCTTAGTAATTAGATTATCAGAGAAATATTGATTAGATGGACTCTTGAAAATATTTAAGGGCTTCACCCCTCTGGAGAAGGGATTTTCATCCATGAGGTAAAATGAGAAACTGGAATGAGCTGCTGTCAGCTTCTTGTGGGCTTAACATGGAGTGACACAGGCTGCTGACAACCAAACCTGTGATGCCCTTTCCCTGGTCCCTTTCCCTTGCCACGTGTTTACTCAGGGCATGCTCAAACCTGTGGGGGTGGCTGGCACAGGGAACAGGACTGTCCCACAGTGAGGTCTTTGCCTGTCCACCTGCTCCCAAAGCTGCCCACACAGCTCCTCGTGCGCTGCAGGTAATGGCTCAGTCTTTTGAGGAAAACAAGGATATTTGTTTTCTCTGGCAATGCTGCTCTGTGACCTGCAGCTTGTCCAAGGTGGTTGCACAGCTCCCACATCCCCTGTGCTGCACAGCCAGAATGCCTTGAGTGAGGCAAGACAGCTGGCGGTGAAACCCATCCACAGCTCCAGGTAAAACCTCCCCCAGAATCCACAGCCCCTTGTTTTGCTTGGCTTTAATCAGACATTTCTGGGATCTAGAAAGATCCAGCTAGTGCCAAGCAGGTGTTTTCCATCAGCAAGGACTGGTAGAGCAAAGCCTCTGCTTCGTAAACCAACCTGCTAGAGAGCAGCCATCAATCTGGGTACCTGTGACCGTGGATACTGTGCTTGGGAGCCCTCGTGGTCTTTCTTGGGCTGTTGAACCCCAATACCAAATGCATTAAGAAGGTCTGCCAGCAGGGAATGACTACCATATAGGCACTTCAAAAATACAGGCACACCTCTAAACCATGATCTGATCAAACATAGGTTGGATGGAGTCACCTTTGCTCCTCAGGCAGGTGAAGCCCTTGGGAAGCAGACGTGGCAGATTTGGCAGCGGGCCTGTAGCACGAGGCTTGCAGATCGCTTTCTTTTGTTTACCTAAATTCTGTCAAACTGTTTCCCTCTCACAGAACTTCCTTGCAGTCTTCCAAGGCTGCTTGTTGATGCTGAAAGATTAGTCAACTATTTCAAAGTGATTTGACCTTGCTCGGGTTGGTGACAGAGCCCAGACCTCGAGGGTAGTGCTCACCTTGTAATGCCAGAGCCACTGTGGTGTGTCTCTCATTAAAGACAACATTCAGGCAACTGCAAGCAATGCCAGGGCACTGTGGCAGGTGAGCTCCCTCCCATCACACTGAAGAGGGTGTGATTTAGCTTCCCTTGGCTTTGGTGGCAGCTGAAACAATAGAAATGTCCCCAAAGACCAGGAGTTGCAATCCAAGGTATTCTCTGGAGAGCAATAAATGGAGGTACTTACGTTTCATTAATTGTGTATCAGAGCAAACACTGGAAAAACACCAACCAGCCAAAGCAGTGAGTTTACCACTGACTGCTGGGGGGAGGCCTCTGCCAAGAAAGCAGCCTTGGATCACAGAGCAAGGAAGTGAAGTCCTTCCAGAGGATGATTCAGAGCAGGCTCATGGGCTCCTGTGCTCATGCCCCATCACCACTGTGCTGAATGAGGCATGGAGGAGTATCTCCTGTCTGGCCACCATCCTCTGTGGGGACGCCTTGGGACCAGCGAGGAGCCTTCATCAGACACAGCTGCCAGGGAGGTCAGCTGGGGTTCTGATCCCTTATATACTAGAAACACAGGATTGTTTGATTGGAAAGGGCCTTAAAAGCCGTCTCTTTCCAAGCCCACTGCCACGGGGACACCTTCCAGTAGACCAGGTTGCTCCAAGCCCCATCCAGCCTAGCCTTGAACACTTCCATGGATGGGGTATCCACAACTTCTCTGTTCAACTTCTGCCAGTGCCTCACCAACCTCACAGTAAAGAATTTCTTCCTAATATCTAACAGAATCTGCCCTCTTTCAGTTTGAAGCCATTCTCCCTTGTCCTATCCCTACAAACATTTATAAGAAGTCCCTCTCTATCTCTCAGTACCTTTAGGTACTGGGAAGTGCTTCAAGTTCTCCCTGGAGCTTTCTCTTCTCCAGACTGAACAATCTGAACTTTCTCCACCTGTTTTCATAGCAGAGGTGCTCCAGCCCTCTGAGTATCTTTGTTGTCCTCCTCTGAACTTTCTCCAATAGGTCCTTATCCTTCTTCTGCTGGTCCCCCAGAGGTGGATGCAGCATTCCAGGTGGAGTCTCACCAGAGTGGAGCAGAGGGGGAGAATCTGGGCTGCTGGCCATGCTCCTTTAGATGCAGCCCAGGACATGATTGGCTTTCTGGGCTGCCAGCACACACTGCCAGCTCATGCTGAGCTTCTCATCCACCAGCACCCCCAAGTCCTTCTCCCCGAGGATGCTGCTTGTCCCCAAAAAAGGCCTGAAATCAACATACAGGGGAGAGGAAGGAAACTGGCTAGCTGGTTAAAGACTGAGGGATGGGGAGAAAGAGAAATATTTTTTAGAAAGACCATCCTGGCACAAGAGCAAACCCTAGTTGCTTTTGGAGTGCCATGGTTTTCCCTCTCCACAGAATGAGCTCAGTGTGCTGCTTGCCCAGATCTGGAGTGCAGCTGACAGCATGACCTTAACTTCTCTTTGTTCAACCCTGGGGCATCCGAACATGCACTTCTCAGTGGCTATATGTGAAAGAGAAACAGGAAAGTCTCTCTTTGCAAATGTGGCACAGAAATGGCTTGCACAATCGTATTTACTTTGGAGCTTCCTTCTGAGAAGCATCTGCCTGTTCTGGTCTGTGTGTCAGCTGGCAGCCCCATCAATTTTCCCTTTCCCTCTTTCCTCTCTATGCTTCTGGGAGTTCACTGCCTGTGTGGGAGCCAGGGACCCCAGCCCCTGCCAGACCTCACTCAGCTTTGTGATTCCTGACATTGTTTCCTCCAAGGATCAGGACACAGCAGTGCAGGGACCATCCCCGGGCAGAGAGCACAGAAGTAGAAGTGCACAGGCAGGGGGAGAGAAAAGGAAGATGCAGATTCTAACTTTTGATGGGTTTAGAGGAGAAAGAGGTCATTTTGGGGGGAGCTGATTGCTTTGTTTTTCTTCTACAAACAGCACAGGCAAGAAATATAATTGGTAATACCTAAGAAACCACAGCTCTCAACTGGCAGAACATACATGTATGATTTGACTGTCAGCTCATACAAGGAAGGGCAAATTCTGTTACAACAGTACTAGGAGTAAAAACCGTGAGGATTTGCATGAAACCATCAAGAGCCCTGCACTACTGTTTTAGGATATCTGTGTTGCTGGAGATACCTTGAAAGCAGAACGACCAAGAATAAGGAATGGCTTTGCTAAACAGCCTAGGGAAAAATACAATCCCAAACTCATTCTGTTGGGAAGATGTGCATCCAGAAAAGGACAAGCAAAATGTGACCACTCAAAAGTACAAAGATATCTTTCCAGGTTCCTCTGAAAACCCTTTGCACAGCTGCTGACAAAGGTCTGAAAAGGACTGATGCCAAGCATATGCATCTATCATGTTGGGTAACATTGCACCATCATTTCCTGATGATCCTATTTTCCTCCTTATCCCCTTGTTGTCCCACGTGAAGGTTAGAGCAGAAGCACTTGACAACCAGGAATGTTGGGTTTTGCTTGTGCAGAACAAATTCTTCCTGATCCTTGCAGGCATCTTCCACGCACTGCATCCAGAGATGACACTGTCATTTATGAAAACTTTAAAGATTTCACGTCGTACAGTAACAACTTTAATCCAAGTACTGACACATGAAAATGAAAGGAGCAGAGGGTGTGTTGGCCACTGTGAATGGGCAAGGGAGGAATTGCAGAGCCAGTCCTTTGCAGTTTGGTTTTGCAGGGGTGAGCACAAGGTGCACCAGAGGGGAAGTGGCGTGTGCAGCTATCAAGTGTCCGTGTCTGCAGAGATGCCCTAACTGCAAGGCCAAGAAAATCAAACCTGCAGCCAAGAAAAACAACATTAAAATGATGCAATGACATAAGCTGAGTGCTGCTCGTGGAATCCAAATTACACGCAGAACAATCAAGAAGGAAAACACCGATGACATTTGCTTGTGTAACAGGGGTGTCGACCTCCCGGCTGGCAGGCAGGCAAGGGCACAAGTGCAGGCACAAGTAACACCAGTGTTAAGAAGAGGGACTTGACCTTACTGAAAGCATCAATCAGGCCTGTCCCTTCGGGGAAATAATGCAGTAACCACAAAGACCTCATGTTCAGGTTTGTACATTTTAAACTGGTCTGTTTAAAATCCACCGCATTTAAAAACCCCACTAGGACAGGCCCACCTGATGAGGACTGAAAGGCAAGAAAGCTGCAGCTCAACACCAGGATACTGCCTCTTGTTCAAATAAAAAGCTGGATAAGGAAATGCTTAGCATTTTTTGAAAAAACAAGAAATACCCCTTACCAACCGATCTTTGAGACCTGTTTCAGGAGGGATAAGTACTGGTGGTTGTACTGCAGGTAGGACACAGGTGTAGGGTATGTTCTCTAGATTTCTGCTCCCTGTCTTTTACAGCCTGTGAAAATGTTGTGATGTCAGCACTATGTATACTGGCAATGCAGTCAGGTTATAGAATAGCCATGAGAAAATGTAAATGTAGATCCACACAAAAATAAATACATTCTGGCTCAGACCCAACACTAAATTATGCTAAAAAGCAGTGAATAAAAATTTCTCGATCAGGGAGTAAAAGGCGTTTTATTCACTCATCACCCCTTATTAATGGGATGTGCTTCTGGGGTATCTACTGATGAGTAGCGTTTATTGTTCATGCTCCACAGCTTCATCTATATCTTAGACTTGGACACAAGCAGCATGATCCAACCCCTGATAAGTGGGAGAGAGGAAATAGATGTACAACACAAGGTGTTCCCTTCAAAATCTCAGTTCCTCTTAATTCACAGAGAGCCTACAGGACACAGTGTTGCTCAAATGCAAACATCCTAGTCGAGAAGCATGCCCTCAAATTGGGAAGAAGAGGTCATCTGGTGCCTTTAAACACAACCTTTGGTTACCACATCCTTAGGATCTCCTGGTGACTGCTGGGCTCACCCTCAGACAGTGGGATGCAGCTGCAGGCTCATTTGAGGCCATTTGTGCTGGACCCCAAGCTGAATTCACAGTGCTGCCCTCACCCCACACCATGCCAGCAGCTCTACAGGGACGCTCTTGCAAAGAGCTTTCAGTGCAGCCTCCCCATAGGCTCAAACCCACAGACAAGCCACTGCCCACCCTGCCCTCCTCTTCCCCTAAAATGCCTCTTTGCTTAGGACCTAGGTCTGTGAGTCAGAAAGGAGTAGCACCCAGAGTCATCAAGCTACAGAAAGTCCCCAAGAACAAAAGATTAATTTAAATGTCCTGGCTTCGAGCAGCCTTGGCCGTTAGCTTCAGGAAATCTTCATCAGTTGTGCTGAGGAGGAAGCACCTGGAAATCACAGAATTAATTTGATCTGAAGAGGTTGCTTTCTGGAAAAAAACATGTGTCAGTCCCTGTTACTCAAGATTGTAGGGGCAGGGATGGGACAAGCCACACGTGGTGTGTGAGTATGCTGGATGCCAGTCCAGTGACATCAGTTCAACCAGGCTCAACCCAAAGGGCCAGATCAGCTTGGCACCAGGCTGGGCTGTGCCCTGCTTGGGTGGGCTGACATAGAGCAGGGAGAGGAGGGGTGAGGTCAGAAAAAACGAGGAAAAAGGAGAAGAGAAGGTCTGGAAGGGAAGTTCTGAGCTTCTCCATGGATGGGGATCCCAAGTGAAAGGCAAGTCCCATGGGAGATAGCCCCACAGTCCACGCATGAGCTCGGCAGCTTGTGCTGCATTTGGCATAACGGGGAGCAGTGCAAGCCTTGCTGCTCACTGCACAGTGACAGCAAAGCCACAGGGTGACAGCTGCAGCGACAGCAGTGACCAGCCAGGGTGGAGCTGGGTGTGCAGTACCCTGGGTGTTGTGCAGAGGTGTTTGGAGGTGGCAGCAGACCCTACTGTGTCATTCTCACTTCACAACCACTCTTAAAAACACTGAGTTTCAAGATAATTTACCCTGAACTCCACTCTCCATACTGAAGATGCTGGCCCTGACCCCTTTTAAAGGGGATATATCCTGCCCCTTCTGCTAAATTTGCTTGAGTCCTTGCAGCCAGAATGTCCACCTGGTCTCATAGCTCACATTTAGGATGTTTGCAGAGGCAACTGCAGTGCAGCAGATGATGGAGAGAGCTGCAGCCTACCTACCATGGCCAATATGCTCCTTATCTGAGTGCCACTGAGTTGGGAGCTAAAAGTACTCTTATGTGCAAGATTCCTTCTGTATTGATGGCTTGGAAGAGAAAATTAACTTGAACTTTTCTGTCTCCACAAAAGTAAGAGACTATATATGGTTGTGTGACTAGCAGATACGAGACTTCACAATGCCTTGGCGTCATCTCTGCACACTCTGCCCCAACCATGCTGAAGTGCAAAGCCAGGACAGGGTTTGACTTTTGTTCTCAATGCAGAGGATCTCAGGAACAGCAGATTTTGGGAAATCAGAGCCAAGAGATTTGTCTAAACGGGGCTAAGGGGTCCCCCTCATGATTTCAATGATACTCAGAAGACAGGCTAGTGGCCAAGTGCCAGACTAGGGCAGGGAAGGAGGTTTGATTTCCCATTGCAAAGTGGGAAAACATTGCAGACCACAAAACCTCACTTTTAGTAGGGTTGAACGCATAAATGCCCCTCCCAACCCTTGTCTTGGCACCATGGTGTGCCCAAGCAGTGCCACATTCCTGCATGGAACCAGTCAGTGCTGCACCCGCAATGGAGTTAAACACATTTCAACACAACTGAGTGCCTATGAAGAGGATGTGCATTAATTCACACAAACAGGGTGACAGGCTCCTAACACCATTGGGTCATGGCCTGTCAGGCAGCTGTAACTCAGTTGTACTCCTGGCTCTCCCTTTCCTTGTGTGAGAGGCTACCTTAGTCCATGCCTGCCAGTGAGAAAGGCTTGTTGTTGCAAGTCTGAGGTGTGCCAGATAAGGGAAATGTGAAAATTCCTTAGTTTATCCACAAGGCCAATTTCACCTGGCAAACTCTCATTATTTGGAGCACCACTTCTGTGCTGCAATGGGCAGGGGAGGCAGAAGCTTTTCACTTTCAGGCTTTTCCCTGCTAGGTGGAAGGACATCCAGACCAGGGCTGAGACCAATCTTCCTCCTCTCACCCCAGGCTGTGGCCCCAGAAGAGCTGAGCACATTGTACCCATCTAGTACGTGGTGATGGGGGCCCAGAGAAGGGCAGTGCCAAGATGGAATAGTGTCTTCTCCCATCTGGCACAGCTCAGAGCATGGTGAAGGATGCAAAGGGGGCTGGTGAGCACAGGGAGCCTCTCAAGCTGTGCTAACCTGAGGATCTGCCTCTCTCTCAGAGCAGGAGCATTTCATAAAATGCAGCCACTACTTGAAGTGACCCCAGAGGCATTTTCGGTTAAGTGGTCATAAGTTTTGAAGCAGTTGGACAGTTATTGGAATAAGTGTATGATAAAAGCCTTCCTGCCCCCATCCTTCCCACGCCTACATTTGGATTCCATGATTTCTTCCTTGTTTGAAATGATTCAGCAGTAGACTCTCAGATAGTCTCCATCTAGTTAAAAATAGTTACTTGCCTCATATGGCTTTAGCATGGTACTGTCAACTCTTAAATGTTCCACCTTCCAAAAAAGTAGAGTGAAAAATGAAAGTGATCTTTCACACATCATTACTCTCCACAGTTAGACCTCCAGAGCTCATTCCAAACCCATCAAAGGAGGAGAGGCGAGCTGGGAGGGCAGGCAAGAAAGATGCTTGTGGTACTGCTTGGTGCCCTGAGGGTCCTTGTGAGGCTCTGCCCTCTGCACACAAGCAACCAGGAAGATGGTTTGCTCATCTCCCAGAACAAAACATCAGATTATTTTCAAGAAACATTTATTTGTCGGATTTCTGGAATGCAAGAAGAGTTTAGTCATTGCAGCTGGATGTCTCCTGATGTCAGTTGGGGGTCAGACAGTCAGTTCCCCGCTCCAGCAGGGAACCAGTAAAGCCCAGGTAGCTGAGGAGCATTCCACAGTCACCCCATAACACTGAGGAAGCAGACCATGAGATCCAGAAGTCCTGTCAGCCATATCACAGCTCTTCTTCTCTGTAAGCATGGGGTCCAGTGATGGGCTTGCACAGTGTGGCCAGCTGTGCTGAACTGTGTGTGTTTTGGGAAAAAAATGGCAATAGTGGACAAATGGTGCAGGTGGGTCATTTCACTTGGCTCTCTGGGTCCCTGGGATCCTGACTGTGTCTACAGCTGCTGGAGGGTGTGTGGTGGGATCCTTCTGCCACAGGGGTGTCACAGGGAGGGGACACTGAGGCACTGCAGATAAATGGAAAGTGTGTCAGGTCCAGCCCAGGAGGGGACAGACTGCACCTCTGCAGTGCCCTCAGCAGCTCCTGGTGCTCCCACCCAGAGGGGAAAGCATGGCACAGAGGGAAAGGCTGAGCTGCAGTCTGCCCCATGGCCCCTGGACAGAGGTGGGACAGCAGCAGCAGGAGCTGTAGTGCTCATCCTGACTTCTCCCATGGCTCAGCAGGGAACAGCTTGGTGGTATCCACCTGCTCCCAGTGCTGAAGAGCTTCCGAGAGGCCAGAGGAGGTACAGAAGCATCCACTGCTTTTCACAGCACACTTCACAGCATCAGAAGCTGACTCTAGAGGCTCTATGACAAATTGCTGGTTAATACCCACATTAATTCATTTTTTCCCTCAGAGTTACATTTGCTGTGCCTGCAGAACCATCCTCTGCTCGTTTCCTCAAGGTGATATGCTAAATCCTGCTCCCTGGACCATGGCAATCAGCTCTTGCTGGAATGTGATCAAGCTGCAGATGTCAGCTGGGGGAATCACAGGGACTCTGCACTGCTGAGCACCATGGCCACATCCTGGCCAGCTGCAGTGGGGTAGGATTTGCCCCAGACTCAGCCCTGTTACAAAGACCTGAGTGAGCCAAGTGTTGCAGCCTGACCATGGGGTGCTCTGAGCACCCACCTCTGTCTCAGGCAGAGCTCTCAGGTGCTGCTGCTGGATCTGTGAGTTCCTGAAACGCCTGTCACACTGCCACACCACCTCATAATGGTCACTCCATCCTGAGCCTTTGCCCTGGGTCACTCTTGACAATACAAGGGATGAATCCAGGAATTAATTACTCCTACAGAAAGGGAGAGTATTGAAGAAGAGCAGAAAGGGACCAAGCTTCCCCATTTTGGATGCCTACTTGTGTACCAGACCACAGCTGTGTTTATGGGAAGAGACATTTTCACATGCCAATGATTTTCATGCACAACAGGCCTCGTGAAATTTTTCTTTCCATTTACAATATTATGTGTTTTATATGATAAATTTGAAGTGTGGCTTTAGTGCATGAACGATACAGTTTCCATAATATTTTTTCATATGCAGAGACATTTTGTTTTGATCTCATGGGGCATGAGTCAATTCCTATTTTGAAGCCACTGGAGTCCTTCCAGTGACTTTCCCAGAGCCTGGCTAACTGGGAAGATGAAGCCTGATGCATCGTAGGTGCAAGCCAGCCCTGTCAAGGGTCAGGGCAGCTTGGTAGAGCAGCTTAAACAAAAAAGACTCAATTTAAGATTCAATGTGAATAGCATTTAGTGTACTTGGTGCAAAACCAGAGTCTCTGCCCCAGAAATGCACAAGCTGCAGCATCACGAGCCCCTTGGAGAAGTTGGCAGCAGTGAGTGTTCAGCACTGCAAGATCCACAAAGTGCCCATCCAGAACAGGTGCCAAGTCCCTCAACCTCAAGTCTGCAGGAGTCAGAGTCAGCTACAGAACTCATCTGAGTGGGACAAACATGACCCTGGCTTTCCTGGATTGCCCAGGCCAGGCTCTGCACCCTCACAAACTCAGCAGCCCTATGACCTGACCTGGCTGCCCGTGAGTGCTGCCTGCCTGGTGACACTGCAGGGCAGAGCTGGGGCCAGCACTGCCACAATCTCCCATGGGGAGCCCTAAGCATGTAAGGGTGTTCCATGAAGACTTTCCAGACTCCCCGTGCAAGTCTGGGATCCCACACAAATTCAGACATGTGCCCATCCAGTACACATGGATTTTACTCCCCCTTTCTATAGAAAGAGTCATTTGGTTTTTTGGCAGGAGCTGGAAGAGTCATTCTGGTTTTTGGTAGGAGCAAGTTTCAATGGGGAAATAACAAGTTCCCCAATTCAGCAAAATTCTATCAATTTGCCCCAGCTCAGAAAGATGACCATGTCTTGTGGGGTCAGTAAGGAAGAGAAACAGACTCTGGAAGACATAAAATGAGCAACAAGCAGATCAGGTGCCCAAAACTGACTAAGCATCCTCACTGTTGACAAGGCTTACATGTCCAGAGCTCTGTTGGTGACACGGGGGGGGTTGTGCCATGCACACGGTGCTCCTGCCAGGCAGCAAGTGGCACTGTGGAGAGGTTAGAGCAGCAGTCACTGAGGAGGGCCCAGCAGGTGGTAGCCTGTGCCTGGCTCTGCTGCCAGCCCTGGCAGGGACCTGGGGCTGCTCTGCAGGACACTGAGCTGGTGCTGTGTCCTCCACCACTAGCCCTGCTGAGGAAACCTGCATGGTTTGGAAATTAAGTGTTTTGTGTTTATGAAACAACTCCTAAGAATTTGAAAAGGGGATAGTGGTGTTTACACACAAGCTGGACAGACTCTTAACACAGTGTGTGCTCTGTTGTGTCAACTCCTGCACCTGCATAAGAGATTTTACAATATCCCCGTGAAATGAGGGAGCCAAACAACTGGGCCCAATCAGCCCTGCCTGTGTTCCCACTAGAGCCACACTGAACATTTTTGCTAATGGAACTGTGGGATGCTGTGGAAAAACTGCTCTCCAAAAAGCCTTTGTTCCTGTCTGAAGTCAAGGCTGGCCAAAAGCAGGGTGTGGCGCTGCAGGGGAGCAGGTGCTGGAGCAGCCTGGGTACAGGGCTCATGGAGTGCTCCTCCAGAAGAGGGGAGACCTTGGGAGGAGCCCAGGTGTGGCAGCACTGCAGCCCACTGCTGGCACAGGGAGAGCAGCAGCTCTGCTGACACCACCTTCATCACCTCTCAGGCAAGGGGGAGGCTTGGCCAAAGGAGAATGAAGTTGAAGCACATTTTCTTGGGCTTTCCCAAACTACCAGAGTTACCAGTGTGCTTCTCATTGTGTGTTTTAGTTTCCTATGCCAGAGAGTGCCTGGTCCCCTTCTTAGCAACACACGTTCTCTTTTTTGTACCATCTGCAGAAGATGCTGTCTGGCCTGTGTTTACTTGTGGAGTGGCACACGGATTGAGTCCATGGAAGGTTGTTGACCTGGGAAGAGAGAGCTTCTAGAATTCAAGGGCTGGGCAATTTCTTGGAAACTGCCTTATCAGCACGACTGCAAGCTGGAGCTTTAACAACCCTGCACGTCCCTGGTTCCTATTCCTGCAGTTCAGTGTCCATATGCTGTACACATATGCTTATTTTGTAGTTTGCTATTTAAAACAGCCTTGGGCCCAGATTGTCACAAAACCATGAAGCCAAGATCAACTGCATTGCTGATACTGAAATCAGGGGTCAGGGAAGTCCCAAAGCAAACCAGTAGTGGGGAGCTGGTGTCTATGCACAGAGGCTGTGTGAAGGCTGATTCCAAGAACCTCACGTGCCCTTCCTTCACTGGTGGGGAAGGGAATCACACGGGGGGGGTCAAGGGTTATTATCAGCTGAGCAAAAGGTGGTGAAATAGGAGCAGGGAGACATTGGCTTTGCATGGCAAGGGCAGTCACCACAGTGCGGGCTGGTCCAAGAGCAGTGGAGCTGGGCTGAGAGAGGATGGATGAGTGCAGCACTCCAAGGATTTAAAATAAAACCTGACAACACATTAAAGTCTGCTGGAGGCATGAGCCTGCATTTACACAGGCACAGAGCTGCTCTGAAATTTCACAGAGTTAGGATAGGCTGGGTCACTGTGAACCCCCAGGGTGTGTGTAGTGCCTCAAACCTTCCTGGCTAGGGAAAATCTGGCAGCCCAGGCAGAGCTGCCACCCTTGTCCTCCCCCAGCTCCTCTGCCAGTACCTTGGCCCAGCTAGGTTTTGGGACAATGCAGAGCTGGGCAGTCTCCATCCCACACGTGTCTGGGGTTCTGGGGAAGGCATCTTCCTGGGAGAGCTGTAGAGAGCAGGAACTTTGCATCTGGTATTCAGCCCCCATCCCTGAGGGACAGTCTGAGTGGGAGCCTTGTGAGCAGCCAGCCATGCCCACCTGCCTCTCCCTGCCCTGAGCAGGACAGGCTGCTCTGCAGAGCCAGCACCAAAAACTGCACCTCCTGCATCGCTGCTGTGGTAATCCTGTTTGCTCTGTCTTAGTGACTGAGGGGAACCATAACCAAGGAAAACAGCAGGATTATCCCCAGCACCTGTTCCTGAAAGGATTATCACAGCTGGCTGCATCAATGACATCCTCTGGGTACGACCATGAAAGCAGCCTGAGTGACACAGCAGCCCACCAGAGGACCTCTCTCCCTTCTGCATGCCCCTTTCCTGAGTATTTTCACCTTCTGGAAGCTCCTCACAAAGGCCAGTCCACAAGTGTCAGTGCTGTCATGTCTGCAGAACACAGACTTGCTCTCCAAACAGCTTCACCTCTTGTTTGTCTGTCTAGCAGGGAGGCAGTGTGAGAAATATGGGCTGTAAACTGCAGGGCTGAGAAGACAGACAGCAGCTTTAAAACACTTTAAAAACAATCTTTTTTTCCCTGCTCAACATTCCTTGTGTTTTTGTTGTTCCAGCACAGTATCTGACCCACTCACCTCACAACATGGTAGGGCTCTGTTGTGCTGCATTTACATCCACAGTACAATGGTAGCTGATGTAAGAGCTATTTACTGCAGCATGAAAATGATAGATTGCAGAAAGAGACATCTTCCTCAAAGCTGTTTACATGGGGAAGCAGGAAAACTGAAGAGGGTCCAGAAAAATTTTGAAGGGACTCAGCTCATCAGTGGATGCAACAGGAATGCAACCCACCTGTAGATGGAGGACTTGTGCTTAAAACTCACCTTCCAGAAATGAACCCTTCCCCACTGTGCCCTCTGAGCTGTCTTGTGGGGTCACCTGAAATGTGTGAAGGCTGATTCACCTAAAATGCCAATGTTTAATCACTGTGAAATTGCCAGTGGGCTTTGCACAGTGTCCTGAGGGCTGGTTCTACCTCAGAGAGGTGCTGCAGCTGCCCCAAGGCCTCTGTGACATGAGCTGACACCTCTTTCCATCATTGCTCTCAAGAAAATCCTTCCATCTCTTAAGCAGAGGCCTTGGAGAACAAATTACCACAGACACAGGGATTTTTTTCCCTATAATGGAATGCAACATTAAACTAAACACTGGAACATGGAGAAAAACAAAGCAAAAAAAATGCAGGGAAACAATCCTTAGCTTCTAATGATTTTTGCAAAACACTGCTGAAATTAGGTTTTATAGAGAAAAAATGTATTTATCTTATCTGTCAGCACTGGAAAACTATGGTTAAATCACAACTTTATTTTAAACTCTGACTATGATCCAGCAGTGATATGAAATTTATAAATAGCTTATCATACACCACAGTATAAAAAGTACATTTAGGCTCTTGTTATTGAGAAAAATTCATTGTTTTATATGAGATGTGAATTGGCTTTACCCCTCTGACCACCAAAACAGAGAAAAAAATTAAAATCACAGGGATGAGAGCAAAAACAACCCACACATCAGAGTCTCCTGTGAAAAGGACCATAGGAAAATGGTCCCTGTTGGAAAAGGCCACCCTGATGCTTGTCCACATCTGGGCTGAGTCCAGGCAGTACCAAGCAGCAGAGGTCTCTGATCCCCACTGTGGTGCACAGGATTTCAACCTCTGACCTGCATAAAAGCTGTTCTCAGGCCCTGAGCCAGCCAGCTCCCCAGTTTAAATCTGTTACACTCCGCACGGGTGGCTCTTCCCAAAGTCTTCACCAAGTTGTTTTTGGCCATGGCTTTGACAGGATGGCTGCAGACAACTTCTTGTGCCAGCTCAGCTTCAAAGCAAGAGAAGTGCTGTGGCCCTGGTACCAAGTACAAGGCACTCAGAGACTCTCCTGACACGGCTCAGTAATGCTGGATATAGACTGGGTATTGAGTCTGACTATGCAGCTCTTTCACTTGGCCAGGAATTTCCACATAGCTGATGATGCAGTTGCCTCTCCTGTGTTCTTGCCATGCTCCTGGTGCTTCCCAGTAGTTCAGGTACCATGCTCAACTACAAAGGGGCAGAGCCCTTTTTTATGTTTGTTTTTTTTTCAAACCTTAAAAAAAGGTTTTTTTAAGGTGCTGGGTTTTTAAGGTGCTCCTTGAGATCTCTAAGCAGCCCCACGTCAGTGGTGCCTCTGCCAGAGAGGACCAGCAGCTTCCAGGTGGGAGAGGATCAGAAGTATTCTCCTTGGATATTTCAGTCTTGGAACCTCAGATAGAGGAGACAGCATTCCTTTATCCAAGCTTCATTAACATCCCATAAAAAAAGACAAATGTTCTTCATTCTTGGGGCCAGGCAGAGTCAGTGTGCTCTGCTCTGGCCGTGGCCCTGGCCATATCCCAGACTCTGTACGTGTGTGGGGGAGATGCAGACCATGGGCTGTGACACAGCAGCACAAATGCAGCCCATCAGGATGCTGGCTGGCTGCAGAGCATGCAGCAGCACAGGCCTGCAGTGCAGAGGCCATCACTGAGGTGGCAGGGAGTCTGTGACCACAGGGTGGCTGTGGAGAATGCTGTGGAGCAGCATACAGAGGGAAGATGGGAAGCTGGTGGCGGGAGGCTCCAAGCAGCAGCAGCCAGGAGCCAAATTGTGACACGGGGAGATAAGGCTCTTGATGGATAGACCTCAGAAGGTTTGAAGGCTTTTGTTCTGCTTGGATAAGCAATGAAATATTCACACAGATAAGTTTCAGAAATGCATCTGCTCTGAAGCCCTTTGTGTCTTAAAAAGCAGGGCTGGAAATAGAACTAGAGAATTCCTCTGTGGCTCTTGTGGCTCCTGGGCTTTCCTTCCCCAGCACCAGGATGAGCAGAATTACCCACACAAGCAAACCAAGAGTCAGGACAGCTCTGACAGCCAGACCTTCCCTGAACCTCAGGCACTCAGCTGTGCCTGAGTACCAGCCTGAGTGAGGGCTGAAGGCAGCACTGAGGATGGCCAGCAATTAACCTGCACTTCAAATTGCAGTGCTTGAGTGGAGTGCCTTTGGAGGGTGCATCACTTCCTTGGAAATAAATTAGAGTCCTGTACTTTACTCCAGCAAGTTTCCTTGTACCATAAGTTGTTTAAACAGTTTGTCATTATGCATTTCCCATTCAGACAAAAAACAGACCACAAAGCCCAAGGCACCAAGGCTGGTAGGAAAACGGAAATCCTGTTCCAAGTGGGCAGAGAGCAGCTCCCTGGCTCTGGGCAGCACTGGCAGACCCAGCAAAGGTTTGGGGCAGGAAGCAGCAATTTCTGGCTCTGTAGAAACCTTTCAGATTCACCTTTGAAATATGACTCACAATCAGTTCTGCAGGATTTCTGTCTGAGCATCCCCCAACTTTGGCATGCTTGGGGAGGAACCAGGTCCAAAACCCGAGGTCAGAGCAGCAGAGGGATTCCAGCAAGCCAGAGAGTCCATGTAGGGTCAGCTCATCTCTTCCCCTGTGTCTCTCCCAAAAGAAATTTGCCATTTATTACTTTGCCCTAATGTCTCCCCATTCACCCCCTAGCTTTAACCTCTTCCCAGCCAAGCCATGTCTGCAGTTTACAGGAGAAAGTTGTTTATGTTAAATAGCTTTGTAGTAGTTTCCTCCTCTGACACCTCCCTTCCTTCCCCAATAAAAGCCCTACGGCATGTTTGGCAAAGCCTGTAAACAAAGAGGAGGGTTTGGAGACCCAACAAATATTTGGTGAACCCAGTGGGGAAATAATGTCTTTTTTGAAGGACGTTACAGCCTGAATTCATAATAGTAGGAAACTAGTGTCCACCCTAGGTAAGGAATTGTCTACTTGAAGCGACCAGGCATAAAATACAGATGCCCATGCAGCCAAAAGTCATCATTGAGTGCAGGGGGTTAACCCTGTGTTTTTTTTCCCAGTCAAGATGGTGCTGATGGCAGCAAATCTATGTGTTTGCTAATCTCCAAATACTTGAAGTTGTGACAAGTGGCAGGGAAAGGACAACACAAAAAGGCAAGAGTGTTTTGAACTCACCTAGGATGATGAACAGAAGCACAAGGCAATGAAAATCCATTAGCCTGACTGCTTCCTGCAGAGGAAAACCAGGCACACAAAATCCAATTCATTATTCTCTTTCTTATTTAACGCTAAGTAAGTCATTGAACTTTACTACTCTATCTATCCATTTTCTTTAGCAGTAGGGCTGCAGGAAATCTTTCTCTTCTCAAAGGGGGTATCAAGTTTCTCACTGATATGTAAAAAATACTTGGGAGTGTATGAGCAAAAAATAACTGCATTTCAAAGGGAGCTTGAGCCATGCAGATAATGATAATTTTTCTTCTCTGAAGCACAGAACAGAAGAGTGGAGGCCCCTGGGAGCTGGGAGCACCATTGTTCTTCTTCCAGGCCGTTATCTGGAGACAGGCTCTGAGATAGACTCCGATGAGGACACGGGAAGGATTATCTGCTCCAAGTGCTAATGGCATGCATTTGACAACATCAACCATTTAATTTATGAGGTGCCTTGTAACCTAAAGGCAAAGAAATTCATACCATGCAATAGCCCAAACGCATCCAGTGCAATTAAAAATTGTCTGCTCAAAGCCCATCCTGCTCTACAGCCCCACTTACCTAATTACAGCTATGTAGAAAAGTTCCACCTTCCTAAGAGGCACCTTATTGGACTTTGTACTATGATGGCAGCATTATATAATGAGAAATATATTAATGGAAACTATCCAGCACTGAAATCATTCCAGCCTTTTTATCACCACATTCCTTGCTCCCACGTAAGTGAAGTGTGCAGGAATAAAAGCAGCTAAACATCATTCACCAGCAGACACACATGATGGGGTTTGCTCAAAAGCCCCTAACAGCTCAGTGGTGCCCATGAATGTTGGGATTCATACATACACTTTGGGCAAACAGAGCTGCTCTTGCTGGGGAATTATTTTTCAACTCTCCCTGGCTTGTGGCCATGTCACACTCTTGCATTGGAGGACAGTTTAGTGCTGTGACCCACATAAGTTGCTCTTTCAGCTGCCCCTGTCCCAGTCTCTGTCACAAGTTTGTCCCATGCCCCATGCCCTGGTCTTGGAAATAATCAGACTTAAATAATTTTTTTTTTCTATTGCACCAATATTTGTAAAAAAACTAAATTTATTTTGACTTTTCACATACAGTGAGAAGCTTAATGGCTTAGTCACTAAGCCTCTGAATAGAATATTCAGAGCAGCTTCTGAAAGGGAGGGAAGGTTTGGGTGGCAAGTCCTCTTTTTTCAGCACCAGTCAAGCAAAACAATGGGTCAGAGAGGGCTGGTCTGGGTCTCAGCTTCTGCAGCATCACCACCAGACATGAGATTTGTGATCACAGTGCTTGGTCCAAATCAGGGCTGCTACCAAAACAGAGGACCCCTAACCCATCACTCTGCATCTTCCTATGTCAATTGTTACCTGTGTTTGTGCATCCTGCTGGGTCAGCTGAAACAAGCCTTGTCTGAAAGGGCTGGATTTCAGCCACAGGAGCCCCTGCCCATGCAGCACCACAGGCAGCAGAACCAGGCTGGAGAGCAGGGCCTGCAGTGGGAGTTGAGAGCTGGGGAGGACAGGGGACAAGTACTAGCCCTGGCTTGGATGGGCTGGTGCTGAAAACCACAGACAAACATCTACCCTGTTCCAGACAGCTGGTAACTACCCAGCACTGAAACAGGAACAAAAACTCTCCTGTGGATGTTCTCAAGGTGCTTTAGAGCACTGCTGCAACACTTGTTGTCACTGGCGATTACTGCAGCAGACCCCTTGTGCTGCATACTAGAGAAAAGCTCCAAAAAGCCCGAGTATTTGACACAAGCTGTTTTGTGAGCATCCCCACAGATACTCCTGTGTCAGATCCAGCCTGGATGCACGGGTGGCAATGGGACCCTGCCAGGGTAGCAGCGATGCTTCGGTCGGGGCTGTGTGAGAGCAGCAGGTCCTGCATTGCCCCTCCTGCCATCCAGGGAGGATGGAATGCTGCCTGCCAGGGAACGCTGCCTGCCAGGGAACGCTGCCTGCCAGCGAACACATCCCACACCGCCCTTCGCGTCCTAAGTGCGCTAATTGAGATTTTATTTGACGGCTCCCAAGTGAGCTTTTAGGAGAAGAACAGACAAACAAAACACCCGTGTCTGACGGCGGGGAGCTGTGAAACAATGGGAGCTTTGCAGGACATCTCCCAGTTTACCTGCTCCAGGCCAAGAGGAAGCGCTCCGCCCTCCGCAGCACAATGAGGGGGTGACATTCACCTTCGTGTCACCTCTGGGGTCCCTTCCGACCCTCAGGCGAGAGGGGCACACATTACACACCGAAAGGGAGCAGAGGGGGGTGGCTGGGGCACCGGGAGCTGTCTCTGGGCTGGCTGTGGTGGATGGCAGTGGTCCATCACCACGGCTTGCACAGCTGGGCAGCGGCATCCGCAACCCTCACTGGAGCAGTCAGCGCAGAGCTCTTCATCTGCACATGGAAACGTTCACCCCGAGCGCTATTCTCCCTTCCCCACTAGGAATTCCCACCAGGGGCTTTTCTCACTCCCTTCTTCTTAACAAGAGGTCTCTAAATTTCGGCAGCAAAGCACTGTTCAAAGTTTACCACCTGGGAAAATCTTTTGTGATGAGCAATTGTGCTGTCCCTGCAGTTGTTCCTTACAGTGGCAGGGTTCCCCTCTGATGGAGGGCAGCTTGCAGATTTTAAGGGGGCTGCAGCACTCACCCGGACCTGCAAAATGGCTTGTAGGTAGCTGAAATATTTATATACCTAGCAGCAGCTGAGATTTTGAGCTCTCTAATATCTCTGTTTGCCTCTTTGGTGTATACACCAAGATCTGCCTTTCAAAGCATTGTGCCAATGGGCTTAAGACCAATTACCAAAATAATTTTAGTAGGAAGAAGCCAAATATCATGGCTTTGAGAGAGATGCTGAGCCAGGCTTGCAAAGGTACATCACTGCCTGGAGACATACAACAGTTGCTAATGGCTAAGGCACTGAACTAGTAGAAAATCCTCATTTAATCTCATTAAGGACAACAGGATTCGGTGCATTACACAGGATCAGATGGGAAGGGTACACCATTACATCTGAGATGCTCTGCTAATCATGGCGATGGCAAAACCCTGCAAATGGTAAGCTTCTGTTTTCTTCTTTAGGTTGTGAACCTGGAGGTCAGGACTCATTTCCTATTTGGCTGGGAATTTTGCACTCTGGTGCAGCCAGTATTAATAACTCTGAGCGTCAATCCTGAAAGGAATGGGTACAACCAAACCCAGAACACTCCCAGCACCTGGCATAGTTCATGTTTGGATTCAAACAGCTGCCAGGGCACAGACAAAAAAAAAACTTGTGCTGCTGGGTTCTAAAGCCAAGCAGGCAAACATTACCATGAAAATCCTAGAAGCCAAGTGGGGCAGGGAAGAAACAAAGTTAGCTCGTGAAGCAAATGTGAGTACCAAGCTGCTGGTTTTGGTGAACCAGGAAGCTGTTCACCAGTTTACATAACAAACCCAATCTCTGCTCCATTTCCAGCACAGTGGGCCCGTTCTGTGGCTGGCTGGCAGGAGAGAGGATGAGTCAGGGCAGGGGCACGGCTGGCAGGCAGTGCCAGCACGCCCAGCACACCCTGCAGCACCTGCCCACAGCACTGCCACCCCCCGAGGCCACGGGGGCTGGCACTCACCTTAAGGTGCTGCAGCCACCTTAAAATCTGCAAGCTGTTCTCCCTTAGAGGGGAACCCTGCCACTGTAAGGAACAGCTGCAGGGACAGCACAATTGTTCATCACAAAAGATTTTTCCACGTAGTAAAATTTGAGCAGTGCTTTGCTGCTGAAATTTAGAGACCTCTTGTTAAGAAGAAGGGATTGAGAAAAGCCCCTTGTGGGAATTCCTAGTGGGGAAGGGAGAAGAGTGCTCAGGGTGAAAGTTTCCATGTGCAGATGAAGTGCCCATTTGGCACCATGCAAGAGGAGGGTGGCTCCAGGCCGGGGGATGGCTCCAGGTCCAACAAAACTCAGCTGGAGCCACTTGGAGAGGAGGGGCAGATGCTGAGGAGGTCCCAGGTGTCCACGGCTGGCCGGGGAGCTGCGTGCCTTTACATCAGCTCAAAGCTGCTCAGGTGTGCTTTGTCTGCTGCTGTTGTCCACAAAGAATAAGAAAAACTTCTAGGAATGTTTTGAGCATATTTCAGCTGCCAGTCCTTTGGTGCTATGGTCCTATATGGAATGTCTGACCTCTCATACTTCTTAACCTGTGTTTCCACAGTGCCTCTGCCTGGTGTATCCCTCTCAAAACCAATTACACTTTACCAGTAAAAGACAATACCTACAGCATGGCCAAAGATACCCCAGTTTTCCTTTTTGCATTGACAATCCTGTGTTTACTCACCAGCATCACATTTTTTCCCTTTTCCCATCTTGGTCACTTTTCCCAGCAGAGTTTGACAGGCTGAAGTTACCGAATTGCAGGGATAAATCACCTGCTGTTACCATGGGAGGCTGCTCCTGGCAGATGGGCAGGCATACAAACATCTCAGAGAAGAACCAGATCGATTTCTTCTGCAACATGATTGTCACAAATATTGTTGATCTTACATTATGCGTGATTGTTTACATAAACAGAAAGAATCCTTACTTCCTCCTGGGGTGTTTGGGAATTTGGCAGGGTCTGAAAGCAACTCAGTGGTGCATGGGGTAATGCTCCTTGGGGAGAGTGTGCTTAGTACTATTGCAGGAGATCACATTAGTGCTCTTGACAGAATCAAACAGAAAGTCCCAGGTGAACAATGAGTTTTTAGGATGAAAAGTGAAATGTTAGGAAGGTGTGTACATCGCCATGAATTTGCTTTATCTTGCTTATTGATGTGGCGGTAACAGAACTATTTTTAGGTATAATCCTTCAAACAGAACATGACTTCTCCTTTCTGATTAGTACAAAGCTGGCTGCTAGTCAAAGGATAATTATTTCCCAACACATCACCTAACACACACCAGCAAACAAAACCCTCATTATATGAACTATCCAGCACTAACTGTTGTTTAGCAGTTAACATTTTCTTGTCAGCTTTAAATAGGACTAATTGCTGCAGCTTCATTAGCAGAGGTCATTTGCTGTTGGTAACGATACTTTTCTGGAGATAGGCTCTTGCATGAGATTAGATTATCAGGTCAAATTCTGCTCCCAGTGGCAATGATGCCTGACCGCATTTGGCCTGACAAAAGTCTGCTCTTTTCAGCTCATAGCTTCCCAATTTCCAGCCCTGCAGCTGATATATTACATAAAGGAAGTAAGTGCACTCCACCAGACGGGAAATTACAATAAATTAGGAAAGCGTGCAGCACAATGAAGGTTTGCAAAATAGCCACTTAAAAGTTATTAATAAAACCTAAACCTCAGATAGAGTTTAGGAAAAAAAAAAAGCTGGTAAAGAAGTTGTCCTTATAGTCGAGGACATGTGGATGCCCAAGAGGGAAAGCAGCATCTGCGTAAGGACCAGTACATGCAGCAACTCAAACACCCAGCTGATGCTGTCAAATACACAGTTCAGATCATAAGCCACCTTTTTTGCACAGTTCTATGCTGCTTGGAGCTATAGACAGTGGATGCTGAGAGTTGCAGTCTCAGAGTGGAGAGGATTTGCAGAAGGGCTTCAGTGCATTTCTCACTGGTGAGGAGTCCTTCTGTGTGTCTGAAACAGCCTCAGCTTTCCTGAGCTCACAGAAAACTGAATCCAGTCCTTCAACCTGGTCTATTCCCATTTAAACACGTGGAGAGAGGCAGCCTTCTTTTCAGAAGTGCTGAGCAAACACTGCACAGAGTGCGGCCGGCGCCGTGGAGAATCAGGCGTCTTCCATGTGGAAGTCTCCAGGCATCCTCGCCAAATAATTTTGGTCCTGGCAGCTGCAGGACATTTTCTCTGAGCGGATTTCTGGTTTACCTGTGTCTCCATTCCCTGCAGGCCCGTGGATCTTTGCTGTTGCTTTCCTGCCCACGTACGTGTACAGCCGCATGCCTACCACCTTTTCTTTCTGACTTGCAGCTCCAACTGCTAATCCATGTCTGGTTTTCGTCAGAAAAAAATATTCATCCTGAGTGTTTGACTCATTGCCTCCGGAGTATTTCAGCTGCCCCACAATGCTTCTCAGAGTATCCTTCTTCCCTGCAGAGAACAGCCTGTTCTGAGTGTGATCCACAGCAGACTGCTCGCCAGCAGCCTCCCCTTCCTCGCACACGTGTGTGCCATATGTCCTGCTCTGCCCTCACTGTTACTGTGCCACCGCCTTTTCCACGCCGTGCAAGATGGACTGGCATCCACTGTGCAGGCTGCCAGTGGGATTACTTCAGCTGTCTACAAAGGCACTCAACGTGTCAGCCTCCAGACTCAACCAGCAGGTCCTCAACTGGCAAAAATTCAATGGCAGATAAATCCCGACTGCTTTGCTGGCACAGCTGGCCCTTCTGAGGTCAGTGGGCTAAACTCATCCTACCTCAGTGCTATTACACTTGTCCAGGAGATGCATCACCCAGTACAGTTCTTCAGCAGGGCAAGCAGAGCAAGTTCTGGCCTTAAATTTCCCACCTAAGTTGTACCCTGTTGAGGCAAAATTGTCACCACTTTTTAAAGTCTAAGGACAGGAGTGGTTGGATAGTTAAAACTGAGTGTGTGAACTGACTTATGAGATGAAGAGCCAAGTCCATTAGGCTGTCCTGCTCCTTGCAGTAGGCACTGTGCTTCCCCAGGATCCAGCACCCTGCTGAGGATGAGGGCTTGACAGCCACTTCAGTTCCCAGCCAGGTGTTGGGATCCTGTCCTGCTCTACCCAGCAGGCAGGCATCTGGCCCTGCACTGGCTCTGTGATCCACATTGTGCACAAGGAGAGCAGCACTGTCTCATCATGCCATGCCATGCCATGCCATGCCATGCCATGCCATGCCATGCCATGCCATGCCATGCCATGCCATGCCGTCCCGTCCCGTCCCATCCCATCCCATCCCTGCACAGCCAACATCTCACTGCAGTTGCTGGCATCAGATATCATCCAGTGCACCCTTTTGGTCCTGTTGTGTTTGCTGTAATCAAAGATCAAACCAGATTTTTTTTTCATCATTTGTTGACAGAGTGGCAGAGCTCACTTTGCTTAGCTCCTGATCTGACGTAACCCCAGCATTTTAAGGAGCCCATTTCACTGCTATCAAGGAAGACACCATTAACTGCAGCTCACATCAAACTCCAATAACATCAGTGGAAAAGTATTATTTACTTCTCCAGTCCCTTTATTTTGTACTTGCATAAAAAGAGCAACTTTTTTTTTTCCCCTGAAAATACAACATTAGAAATTGCAAAGGACAAATTCCTTAACTTTGAAAACAAAGAAAAATGAACAACTGGTTTCCAAAACAAACCGTGAGCCACCACCCTGAAGAACTTGCCTTGGGAAGTGCTGTTCCTGGGAGCTGATATTTAATTAAACTATACTCTTGAGTTTAATAAAGCTAAAAATTACTTCACTCTTATTCAGCACTGTCTTTGTTTCTCTGTCTGCAATGTATTCATTTCAGTAATGAAAAACTTTATGAAACCACAAGGATAGAGCACACCTTCATAAAGCAATAAATGAAGACAATCTTTTGGAGCAGGGGCACAAAACTGCAGCACTTCTGTTCACTTAACTCCTTACTTAGATCAATGAAAAGTATAACATTCAGTTACCATGACCTGCTTGGGCAGGATCAGGCCTGCTGTCAGCATGAGGTGGACCTACTTGTGGGGTGGCATGTAATGCTTACAGAGATTTCTTTCTACTCAAGACCATTTTAAGCTTTCAAATTAAACATCCTCTGTAATCTTAAATATTCTGGTCTCCTGACTCTCAGCCATGTCCTCCTATGACAACAACAACAAAAGAAAAAAAAAAAACAAAGAAAAAAAGAGAGAAGACTATATTCCAGAAAGTAATAGTTCAAGAAAATGAGTATTCATTATCAGCGTGGAAACACCTTGTCTTCAGTCATTAATTTAGCCATTAATTTTTTCCCATTAATAAGGGAAGTCAGTGGACCTCAGTGCAACAGGAACACAACCATGCTGGGTTTCAAACAGGTTTCTTACAACACTGTGTCAGGAAAAGCCATTAGATCAAGTTGTATTGGTAATCTGAGCCATCTTTGGGAGAAAAACAAATGCTGTTCTTCCCATTACAGGTTGGTATTGTTTCAAAACCTATAGAGACACACTTGTTTGTGCTGCAATGGTATTTATTGCACATAGACCAATTACTTACACAGTAGTAAATTGCACCAAAGTATAAATATGTTATAAAACACACACACAGAGGAAAATGGAAATGACACACAAGTGCTAAAATAACAGCAGATTCACGTGAGCATTTGGAAATAAAAATAATAGAGTCTCTTAAGATATTTTAATTTATAATATGGATATATTTACAGTACCTTCAAAAATAATATTAAAAAAGTCACTCTCTCAATAAAACTATAACAGATCAGACAAAACCAGAAATCAGGTTCAGGGTTGGTGCTACTCAAACCTCCATTTCCTCTTCAATCTGCATGTATGTATGTGTGTGCAAGTAATATCTTCAAATAACTTTACAACTCTTTAACACTGTGCAAAAAACGACTTTGTCGCCATTTTTTAAAAAAATGTGCAGTAAATTTTGGTTGCCAGGATTCTCCCCCCTCCCCCCGTTCATCTGTAGTTACAATGAACAAGCTGCAGAAGGTTCCTCATCCCCCCTCCCCGGCCCTTGCCATAAAACCCTATTAGTGGTATGTAAATATGCTGTTTAATATAAACATGGTCCGTTCATTCCCCTGTACAATATGCACAGTTTGAGGTAGAAGTTTTCAGCCTGACTGCTATTGTCTGGCCGAAGGAGATAAGCACAGTAACTCACTGCTGGCTGATGCAGAGGGAATAAGAGCAAGAGTGTGGGCTGGGTTGTTTTACCCCCTTTCCAAATATACCAGTGCTCCTCATTGCTCATTATTTTCTGTCTCGCTGCTCTGCAGACGAGGAGAGCACGGCTGCTCCGAGCTTTAAACTCATCTCGCCGGCAGGTCTCGGTCTTGCCGGCCGCGCTCAGTGCCGGAGCACCTGCAGCGCCAACCCCGCGCCTCCCAAAATCCCGGTGCCCTGGGAGAGAGGATGAGCCCCGGGGCCAGACGGGGGTGGCCGGACCCCAGCTGCGGCCGAACTCGGCCACCAAGGGCCAGCACACCCGGCTGGTTCGGCCAGCAGCACGGTCCTGGGACAGGCACCCGAGCGCGGGCGCTGCCGCCGCGGTCCCCGCGACAGCGCGTCTCCTACAGACAAGGTGGCTGTCTCTGGGATGGGCTGTTTATTTATTTCCTTTGTTCTCCGGTCAGTGCGTTTCCTGTTTTCTGTAGTTTCGGATGAGGTATGTCGTACACCAGTTCACCTGCTTTTATTCCTAAGTAAACACCCGCACTCCCCCTGCCAAGGCAGGGATCGTTTTGCTTGGCGATAGCAATATACGATCAGGCAGCTGCCGGGGATCTCTCTGCTCCTGCGTGTCTCCCTGCCTGCCTTTCCCCCTTGTCCCGGCTCCCACGCGGCCCCCCACGCCCCACCTATACCTTGGACTCCGAGTCGGAGGCTTTGCTATGTCTCTCCTCCAGGCTGGACTCGCTGCCGCCCCGTGTGCCCCCGTTGCAGTCGGACCAGGTCCCGGCCAGGCTGCGCTCGGGGGAGCCCACGGTGCTGACGAAGCCGCCGGGCAGCCGGGCCAGCTCCCCGCCGCCGCCCTGCAGCCACCGGTCGGCTTTCCGGCGGCAGCAGAGCAGCCTCTTGAAGGCCTTACGAAAGTCGGGGCTGCGGCAGTAGATGATGGGGTTGAACGCGGAGTTGGCGTAGCCCAGCCAGTTGAAGAAAACGAAGAGCCAGTCCGGCACCAGGTCCCTGTTGAAGACGTTGACGATGTTCACCAGGAAGAAGGGGAGCCAGCAGAGGGTGAACACCCCCATGATGATGCCCAAAGTTTTGAGGGCTTTCTGCTCCTTCATGGCCATGATGCGGGAGGTCTTTCGCTTGCTGGCCCGGCCGTTGCCGAGGATGGGCTGGTGGTGAGGGTGAGCGGGCAGGGGAGTCTGCGGCTGCTCCTGGCTGCCGTAGAACCGGCCCTCGCACCTATCGATCTTCCTCATCTGCTCCTTGGCCTCTCTGTACACCCGCAGATACACAAAGATCATGATGAGAAGGGGGATGTAGAAAGAAATGATGGACGAGGCGATGGCGTAAGCCCTGTTGGTGACGAAGTCGCAGCAGCCCGGATCTTGGTAGCACTCCAGCGCCTGGGGGTCGTCATCCCGCCACCAGTGCATCATGATGGGCAAGAAGGAGACCAGGGCAGAGATGGCCCAGACGGTGCAGATGATGCCCTTGGCCCGACCCTTGGTCATGAGGCTCTGGTAGCGGAAAGGCGAGGTGATGGCCAGGTAGCGGTCGATGGCGATGACGCACAGGGTCTCGATGCTGGCCGTCACACAGAGCACGTCCACCGAAGTCCAGCACTCGCAGAGGAAGGATCCCCAGAGCCAGGTGCCCCGCACCACCAGCGTGGCCCCGAAGGGCACCACCAGCAGCCCCATCACCAGGTCGGCGCAGGCCAGCGAGGTGATAAACAGGTTGGTGAGGGTCTGCAGCCGCTGCGTCCTCCCGATGGCCGCGATCACCAGCACGTTCCCGGCCACGATGAGCAGCACCACCAGGGCCATCAGCAGGCTCATGCCCACAGCCCACTGCTGCGACAGCAGCTCGGCGGCGGGCAGCTGCCTGCTCCCGGGCGGCACGGCCGTCACCCCGGCCACGGAGCGGTTCGGGGGGCCGCAGTCCGGAGGCAGCCACCCATCGCCCATGGCTGTGCGGGGCGCTCCGGCCGCCGCTCCGCACCGCGCCGCGGGCAGGAAGGCGGCGCCGCCGCCGCTGCCACCGCCCGGGGGCTGCCGCAT